>VXBC01004056.1:147833-199562 GCA_013399945.1 Ploceus nigricollis | reverse complement strand
AACGTTTACGGTTATTTGCTACAAACCGATGGCAATGATGTTATACTAAATGATTTCTATCCTGCTGAGGTGGGGGCGATCCCGTCGGTGCCGGTGGGGAGCGAGGGGCGGGCTCGGGGCGGCTCCGGGCCCGCGGCTCCCGGCACGCCCCGCGCGGCCCAGGACTACAAGTCCCGTCATGCCCGCGGGCCCGCCCGGACTGGCTGCATCCGGGTCCGGCCACTGCTGCGGGCGACTCGTCGCCATTACGGGGCAGCGGCGGCCGAGCCGGGGCCGGTGCGGCGCCGANCTGCAGAGCCCGCCCGGCGCGACCCCCGCAGCCCCCGCCATGGACAAGAGCAGCCCCTGCGGCTCCGGTGCTCCCGGATCCTCGGCCGGCAGCAAAGGGCAACAGCCGCGCTCCGCCTCGGCCGGGCCCGCCGCGGGGGAGTCTAAGCCCAAAGGCGGTGAGAGCTGGGAGGGGGCTCCGCGGGGAGAGGGGGTGAGCGTGGGGCTGCGGGGACAGACGGCCTTGTGCCGCCCTCGGGTTTGTGGTGAAGCTGAACTTGGCCTTGTCGGGTTGTTTGTGTCTCAACTCGGTTTAATAGGCGGCGTTTCAGGTCACTGCCTGTTTTTGGTTTCTTTTTCCTTCCTCTTCCGGCTCTGCTCGCTGTTTGGTGAGCTGAGATTCCTACTCTCCTCTTCCTTTAAGGATTAATGCTTTATCTTCGTTAGTATTGGAGTAAGCAGCTTGAGCGCTAAAGCCCTGGTGCTGTAGTAAGACCATAAATTCCCCAGTGCATGTGAATAAAGCCCTTAACTTTATTTTGTACCTGTGTTGTCACACCTCACCGAGGGGTCTGGTATCCGAACACAGCATTCCCCTTGCCGCGGTGTTTCAGTGACCTGCTTTGGGGGAGCTCAGGGTTAGCTGGCTGTTGTTTGCTCTTCTGGCATTCAACCCAAAGTGTCTCACCTGGAATTGCAAACAGCTGGTTCTGCTGACAGAGCAGTTTGTCAGAAGCCAGTGTGGTTCCTGTCGTCATTTCAAGGTAAGACCTAAGCCCACATAGCTCTCTAAACTTGTTTAGGAAGAGAATGAGTGTTCCTGGCAACTTTTTTTTTTTTCCTA
The DNA here is from genome assembly GCA_013399945.1 of Ploceus nigricollis. NCBI lineage: Eukaryota > Metazoa > Chordata > Aves > Passeriformes > Ploceidae > Ploceus > Ploceus nigricollis. The sequence goes on along the minus strand of VXBC01004056.1, from coordinate 198,451 downwards.
AAACCTAGAAATGAGGCAGTAGGGATTAAAACTGGTGATTTTAGTCCTGGAAGCATACGAGGGAGTGTCAACAGGTTGCTACACCACCATTGCTGTACTAATTTCCTTCCTCCTCAGTGGTTTGTTTCAGCTGTGTTACTTGAGGCCTCTGAGAAGGCAGCAGTGCACTCCAGAGGGTTACAAAAACGTATCTTGGAGGTGTTTGTTGACTCCCTTTTGGACCTTCTAAGCACGGTCACGTCCTGGGTAACCAAGTATTACCTGCTCTTCACCTGTATTAATTGGCCTTCCACAGGATTGACAGAAGTGGGACATGGGAGGTGACTCACCCACAGCTCCCCAGGTTGTGGTGTAACTGCAATTACAATGAAACTTTAACTTCAAATTCAAACACTTGGAAGTCTTTTTGAGAAGAGCTTTTTCTGTCCCTGTCTTGCCAAGAAGACACCTCCTCACTCCAGCTTCTTTTGTAGTGGTGTGTGAGGCTCTGTGGAGGATTGTTCAAAGAATACAAACGTCCTTCAGGAAGGGGTTAAGATGATTTGTGCTGTGGCTGGTATCCCTTCATGTAGAAGACACAGTATCTGGGCTGAGGAAGGATGTGAAAGGCCTGTTGTTCCAGCCCAGAATAAAAATATTAAGTGATTTTTGTGGAATGTCACCTTTCACAGGTTTGAAATAATGGCACTGGTAGACCAGGAGCAGTGGGGAGAGGAATCCTGATGACCATTCTCTTCTATTCCAAAACTTTTAATTAAATAAGCCCCAAAACTTTTTAAGACCTCTTTTTTTAAATAAAACAGAGGAAAATTTTGTCATGGCATAATTCCACTTCATTGATATTTGTTTCTAAATTACAGTGGAGGGCAGTGGGATGAGTTTCTCCCCTTACAGGGCATCAAAGAGAGCTGGACAAATTAGAATCTCTTTTCATAGGAGTAGATGTTTATTTAGGAATATCTTAACTGGAAGGTACTGAAAACTAAAACAAAAAGATTCCCTTGGTGAAATTAGGGCAAACAACTGCACAGGATGTAGCTGGGCAAAACTGTGGCTATGTTTTCATAGCCGTTGGGTGTAGGGCACTGGCATGTCACCATATGGAATCCTTTTCTTGAGTTCCTTGTCACTGTCCTTGTAGCTGTACCCCTTTAAGGACAAGTGTAGGATGTATTCTGGAAATCTTGTATCTCCTCTGGAATGGAAGGTAATCTTACAGACCACAGACCTTGCTCAGATGGTCACTGGGTTAAATCCAGTCAAGCACTTGCCATTTGGTGCTTTCCAGAGTTACCAGATGTAACTGTCCAGCTGAGGAGATGAAGAAATGCATATTCCTGAACCCTTATGGTGGCTTCTCTTTCTCTTGCAGTGCAGCTGGAAATTGGCTAAATAGAGTACTGTATTCCCTTGTATTTGTGGAAGTTTGATTTCTGCTATCTTTCAAATTTGGCCTCAGAGACTAAATTAAACTGAAAGTTTCTAACAGAAAAGTTTCTTTATGTTGTATTAGTGTGCCAATGGGAATCATATCCAATTAGAGTGGAATAAATAGCTAAGGCAAAATAGGCTTGTTGGGGTTCTCTGCAGTCCTCTGGAGCTGATGGACAGTGTTAGTTGTCACAAACGTTCCTGGGCCTTATCACCCAGAGTGAGCCTGCTTGGCTGGGCAGTGAGAGCTCGGTCACCTCCTGCTCACTGGGATGTTTGCCTTGGCAGCAGCAGTGGCCTCTGTGTTTTCATGAAACCACCCTGTGGCTTTAGTGTGATCCAGACCCCTTATGCAATGCTGCTGGCTTCAGCACAGCTCAGCAGAAAAGAGGGGAAAAAAGGTGGAAGGAAACAGCAGTTCTCACCCCAATAGCAAGCCAGTATTGCAGCTCCAGTGCCCAAGTGCTCACCTACAGCTGCTTCTAATGCTGTGAGCTTCATCTCCCCTCTCTGGATCTTTGGAGATACGGGTCCTCTAGCAGCAGGAGAAACCACAAATCTCGGGCCTTGCTCCAAAATGCCAGAACAGTTTTATTGCTAGTGTTTTTAACTTATACAGGCAGTATTTTTTTATAAGTCTCTTGGAGTGTGACTAGGTAGATAAATCCACAAAATCTGTATCTTTATAGGTTAGATGCCATGAAAACAGCAAAAGGACTAAGTGAGGACCTGAGTGAAGAGTGAGTACCTCGCCAGCACTCTGGCTGTTGCTCACTCTTTATTTGCCATGAAAAGAAGTAAAAAAGAAACTACCAAATCCAAACTTACCCTGCTTAAAACTGGGATTACACAAGAGAGGACAGCAGTGAGAATCTTTCACTTTTCTCTGTGCCAGAGTGCAGCCTGTCCTGCCCTTTGTGGGAGTGCTGGGATGGATGAAAGAAAGCAGAGAGCTCCCTGACATGTGGCATGCTGGAAAGGTTGGAAGGAACAGCCTTGCTTAGATTCAGGGTAGGGAAAAGCTGTTCCAATTTACCGATGCATTCTCCAAGCTCCTGGTTGTCTGCTGACCCATTTCATTACTACTCTGATGGACCAGGCTTCTGCTGAGATCAGTTATTCTCGTGGTGGGCTGGTGAAACTGCCCATCTGTAAAATCAGGTTTGAAGCATTGTTAGACTGTTGTAGGGTCCTTTTAAAAAAGGCACAAGTGGAGAGTTCTTCCTATAAAATGTGAGAGTCACTGAAGTGACTCCCAAAGGCTCTAGGAGGTGCCTTAAAAGGACCTATAGTATGACAGGAATGTGTGTAAACCATCTGACTGACAAAGCTGGTGGTGAGTAACTCAATTAAAACTTTAAGTGGTAGGAGATTCTTCTGTCAGCTCCAGGGGTGAGCTGTTCCTTGTTCCGGGACTTGTAAACACACACTTTAGGCTGACTTTTTTTTGAGTTGTTTCTTTTCCCCGTTTGAAGATGGCAGAGAAACTGCAAAGTGGTACAAGCACAACAGGCATGTGCCCCTTTAGTGCATTTGCTGAAATTAGAGGTATAAGAGGGTGGTTGAGCTCTAAGCTGACAAGTTCTGCTCCTGAGTAACTTAAAGAGTAGTCTAAACTGCTTCAAAACTACTTAATTTTTTACTAGGGACTCTGAGGTGTTGGTTATTCCTTCTTCCCTACAAACATTCTCAAAAAAGGTCTGTCTAATCATTCAGCCAGACCTGGTCACACCCTCAGTACTTGGCAGCTTCTGGTGTGTTTTTTCCTGATAATGCTCAAACCATGTCTTTTTAGCCTGATGTGCATTAAAGCACTGCCAGCTATGCAGGCATGTGTTTGAGTTACACAGCTGTGGTTCTGACAGAGTTGGTTCTGAATTAAAGGATCAGCCTTTTGAATAGCAGAGCAAATTACCAATTCTGATGATGAAGTTTGTGTGCAATATGGGCCTGTCACATCGTGTGGAAGTAATGATAGTGTCCTGTTTTAGCTGTAGTTGCAGCCGGAGAAGTCTGACAAGTGCAAGAAACAGCAGACCAGCACAGAACCTGGTCCAGCCACTTTTATTGCTTAATTTATTCTTTAGAAGGTGGATCCTCAGTAATATACAATAACACACAGACCATCCTGTTCTCAGCTCACCTTTTCTGGGGGATGCAGGTGGAAGAAAAAACTTAAAACAACAACAACAAAGGATACTTCATGTGGATGATGCCATTCCAGCTGTTTTAAATGCTTGGGTAGATGGGAAGTGGTGCTGGGAAAGGGAAAAACTGGAAGCAGTGGCAATGAAACTGCCCATATGAGAAACGTGATCCTGAATCACAGTGATGTGTTTGCCTGCCATGTAAGATTTATTTTAAGGGGTGGGGAGGAAGGCTGCAAAGTGGGAAAAGGGAAACTAATAGGCTTTTATAAAGTGCAACTAGATATTGTGTGAGGTCTTGCTGTTTGTGTAATGTTTACTGAGTATCCAGAGTGACTTTGGGGCTGGCTGGTGTGGGTAGATGTCTTGTGGGGCCTGAGGAGTTTTGTTTTTGAGCTTATCACCATACCTCTGCTACAAATAAAACTTGGAGCAGGTGGTGGAAGTGCTGGGTTAAGCGGCCAGTCTGCAGCCTGTTGTGTGTGTCCTTGGGCAACTCTGATCTTGTGTTGCTACTAGAAATGCCTTCACAGTATTAACTCTGTTCTAGCAGTTTGATTTAGCAGCTGTTGTGGTACAGAACACCCCTCTCAAGACTTAGATTGATTTTTCTGCTCTTTATTCCTGCAGTTTTTATCTTTGTGCTTCACCACTGTGTCCTGTGTTAGGGTCAGGGGTGTGCTAAGTACAGTTTTTGGCAGACAGTTCTTGTTGCATAGGTTGTTTCTGGACTTAGTACTTAGATCTTAGGTATGTGCCCTGCAAGGCCACAAAGCGTCTGGTTTGTGCTTCAAGATCAATTAGCATTTGTTAACCTGATGACATAAAAGTATTTTTTAAACAGAATTAGGTCTGCTGGGATCTTTTAAGCAAAAAGTGCAGAAGTGATTGAAAACAGGCAATGGAAGCCTTTAAGAAAAACGCAGGCAGTGGTGTATTTGTACAGTGTATTTTATATGTGATAAATGTGATAAATTGTGTGTTTTGGGCAAATTAAATGAAAAAAAGAACTAGTTGTTGTCAGTTCTTATAATGGGGTATGAAGATGTGGTATGTGATGTTAATATTTATAACTTAATGTACCAGGTAACCCACTAATACTTGGTGGTGGCAATTCCAAATTTGGAAAAAAGAAATTCAACTCTTTATGAAAGGTAGAGCACAGCAAATATATTCTTTTAAACTCTTTGACCAGCTCTTTGGACAATGATAGGAATGGAGGGGTTTGGGTTGCTGGGGGATTTAATGTCCTGATAAACACTACTCTTAAGATAGTGGCTGAGGTGAGCTCATCTCTGAGGTGAATTTAGCTGAGGTGCAGTACATGGGGCCAACTCTGAGGCTGCTGATCTGATTCTTCTTTTATTTTCCTTTCAGATGGAAAGAATGGGAGTGGATCCAAACAGCGTTATAATCGTAAAAGAGAAACTTCATATTCCAAAAATGAGAACTTTTCCAGTCAGTCCCGTCGCTCCAATTCACAGAAAAGCAAAGCTTTTAACAAGATGCCCCCTCAAAGGGGAGGCAGCGGCGGAAGTGGCAAACCTTTTAGCTCTTCTAATGGTGGAAGACGAGATGAGGTGAGAAGTGTAATGCCATGACTCCAAGGCCTCCTTCTTGGGATGAGAGGATCACCCTGACCTGCCTAGATAGGTCTGCTGTGTTCAGTTCCTGGGTTGGGAAGGGAGAGAGTAATAAGAGGTGCTAACATGGTTGAGATGCCAGAGGGAGTGTGAGCAGAGCAACTTGGCAACTACAGAAGAGGAGTGCTCTTTGTAAGAGAAGATGCCATCTGAGGAATGGGTGCCAAGACAGGCCACGTACACATGATACGGGTCCTTTGTGAAAATATGTAGTGACACAGTTTCACTGCCCTCTTCCTGCTGGCCACACTATTTTTAGTACAGCCCAGGTGCCACTGGCTGCCTTGCCCACCTGGGCACACCTGGTTCATGTTCAGCTGCTGTTTACCAACACCCCCTGCTCTGCTCCTGATGGGCAGCTTTGGAGCTGCTCTTTCCCAGGCCTGGAGCATTCCAAGGGGCTGTTGTTACCCAAGTGTAGGACCTTGGCACTTGGCGTTGTTGAACCTCGCACCATTGGCCTTGACCCATCAGTCCAGCCTGTCCAGATCCCTCTGCAGAGCCTTCCTGTCCTCCAGCAGATCCACCTTCCCACACAACTTGGTGTCATCTGTGAACTTGCCTAGGGTGCCCTCAATCCCCTTGTCCAGATCATTGATAAAGACATTAAACAGGACTGGCCCAAATACTGAGCTCTGGAGAACCCCACTAGTGGGGGCCCAGCTGGATGTCACCCCATGTCCCTCTGCTCCCTGGGCCCAGCCATCCAGACAGGTTTTTTACTCGCAGTGGTGTGCTTATCCAAGGCATGGGCAGCCACTTTCTTCAGGTGAATGCTCTGAGAAACTGTGCCAAAGGCTTTTCTAAGGTCCAGGTAGACAACATCCACAGCTTTTCCCTCATGCACTGTGTCACCTTGTCATAGGTGGAGATCAGGTTAGTCAGGCAGAACCTGCCTTTCATAAACCCATGTTGGCTGGGCCTGATCCCCTGGTTGTCCTGTATGCTCTGTGTGATGGCTTGAAGGAAAATCTCCTCCATAACCTTGCCCATCATGGAGGTCAGATTGACAGGCCTGTAATTTCCCAGATCCTCCTTCCAGCCCTTCTTGTAGGTGTGTGTCACATTTGCTGATTTCCAGTCAGCTGGGACCTCCCAGTTTGCCAGGACTGCTGGTAAATGATGGTCACTGCTGCCAGCTCCCTCAGTCCCTGTGGGTGGATCCCATCCAGCCCCATGCACCTGGGGGTGTCTGAGTGGCACAGCAGGTCACTGCCTGTTTCTCTGGAGTATGGGGCTTCATTCTGCTCCTTGTCCCAGTGTTCCAGCTCAGGGGGCTGGGTACCCTGAGGTCAACTGGCCTTACTATTAAAGGCTGAGGGAAAGAAGGCATTAAGTACCTCAGCCTTTTCCTCACCCTTTGCCACTGGGTTTCCTTCTGCACCCAATAAAGCATGGGGATTTTCTTTAGCTCACTTTTTGTAGCTGTTGTATTTATGGAAACATCTTTTTGTTTTTACAGCAGTGGCCAGATTAGGTTCTAGTCAGGCTGTGGCCCTTCACTTCTTTCCCTGCATAACCTCATGACATCCTTGTAGTCCTGTTGAGTTCCCATCCCTTCTTCCTCAGGTCATAAATTCCTTTTTTTCCTGAGTTCCATTTAAAACTCTCAGTTGAGCGAGGCTGGTCTTCCCTCATTTTTTGGCACAAGGGGACAGCATGTTCCTGTGCCTTTAAGATTTCTTGAGGAATGTCCAGTCTTTTGGACTCTTGCCCCTCAGCACTGCCTTCCAAGGGACTCTGCCAACTAATCTAAACAGGCCAGAGTTTGTCCTCTGAAGATTGATTGTGTCCAGCTACTTCAGGGGCTGAAATTTACAGGTGATAGTGGTATTGCAAAAGTAATTGCATTGGCCTTGCTGATATCAAGGTAAAACCAGATTGAGGCTTTTATGCTGATGTGGATCTAAATACTGTAGAATGTTTGTGGGCTTTAACTGATACTCTGGTTTTTCAGTGTTGGTGGATGAGCAGCACTTTTCACCTAGATCACTGGCTGAAAATTCATCTACTGCCTCTGTTGAATTCTGATTTGTTACTTCATTACATGAAAACTAACCAAAACAAGTACAGCCTGTGCAGACAGTAAATCAGGCTTGTATTACTGTCTAAAAGAGTATTGTCAGGATTTGAACTACTTCTTGACTATGTTTTGCCAGCTTTTACATGTCTGTGTGGTTGTTTTAACTCTCTCCTCCTTTTGCTCACTGTGGGGTAAGAGCACTGAGTTCTGACTTTCAGGTTCTCATGCATTTCTAACACTGCACTACTTGATTTGCAGAACAGGGATGGGAGAAGGTGAGTGAGTAGATGCTGCATGTGCTGTGTGCTGTCGCTCACGGGGCCTGGATGTCCACCTGTACTGATGCCTTTGCTGTAAACTCCAGCACTTTCTAACAAATGCTGTTCTCTCTTAGGTAGCAAAGGCTCAACGGGCAGAGTTCAGCCCTGCCCAGTTCTCTGGTCCCAAGAAGATTAATCTGAACCACTTACTGAACTTCACCTTTGAACCCCGTGGCCAAGCAGGACATTTTGATGGGAATGGACATGGCAACTGGGGGAAAAGGAACAAGTGGGGACATAAACCATTCAACAAGGAGCTCTTCCTGCAGGCCAAGTGAGTGGGAGATCCACGTGGCTCTAAGACTTCTGCAGAGACATGGAGCTGTAAGGGGTGACAAGCCAGGGAATTGTGTTTGGGCTTGACTAATTGTATTGTCTTTTCCAGGATGAAATTACCTTTCTGTAGTGTTCTTAGTGGTAATGACTGTATTTAAAGGGATGTTGTCTTCACCTATTTGCAAGGTATCTGATGGAGCGAGTCCTTTAGATACAAACGAAAATCTTCTGCTCAAATTTTCAAGCACGGCTTTGGGACACAACACTCCTATTTGGGAATATCTGTTTAGTTCCTTATAGAACATGGTTGTTTTTCCAGAATTTGGTTTGTTGAGGTAGAAGGGATAGCAGTTGCTAAATGAAAGCTAATCTGAATTTTTAAGTCCCAAAGGCAATTAGTTATATGGGTCTTAGTTCTTAAAATGCTGATTATTTTGCGGGCCCCAAAGTATGTAGTATAACCCAAATGATGATCAATATAGTAACCCAGCAGCAGAATTCCTTTTTGACTGGAAATGTCCCCAAAATTTGAAGTGTGTTCAGGACATCCTATCTCTGATAATGTTAAAGATAAAAAGTATTTTCAGCATTGATGCTTCTGATTTGTCCATAATGTTCTGTGGCTTATTGTAGTGAAGTCTATTTGCAGGAGCCTCAGTAGTTGTAGTTTTTGTGACAAGATTTTTCCCCTTGTGGATTCCCTGTTTTTTTAATAGATCCTCATTGCAGCTGACTGTTTCCTACACGTTTCTGGAAAACCAGTCTGCCTGGCTCATTCTGTACTTACTGTGTGATGTTGTGTCTACCTGAAATTAGACACACCTGTATCCTGAAAATCTGGTTGTGAACTGAACTCTTGATTTCTTGTTGATAGGAGTTACTGACTGTATCCAGCAGTTTTCTGCTGGACAAAGAAGAAGCTGAGAGAATCCTATATGATAGTTCTCAAAAAGTTTTTAGAAACAACTGAGTGGATCATCTGTCTCTTTGCCTTTCCCCAGCTGCCAGTTTGTTGTCTCTGAAGAACAGGACTACACAGTCCACTTTGCTGATCCAGATACCTTGGTCAACTGGGACTTTGTGGAGCAAGTGGTCAGTTGTGATGGGCTAGATTTTTTTTTTTCCTTCTTAAGAACCTGTCTTTAACTACCTCTTTCCCTCTGTGATGTTACATAAAACTCATCTGTTTTTGAGTTGAGGCCTTTTCTGTCACTCCCACAATACTGGGAAAGATCTGTCATGGAATATATTATGAAATACTTTCATGACAGGAAAAGAGAAGTGCTAAAATCTATTAGGAAAATTAGCAGCTTCTTCTTACTTTCGCAGATGGGAGCTCATCAAAAATAGTATCTGACATTCTGTAGACAGAGTCCTTGTGATCAAGATATTAACAGAAAACTTGGGCATGAGTCCACAGAAGAGGACTAGAGTGTAGAATTTTCAAGAATTATTCTGTACATAGGTGGCCTATCTTGCCTAGCAACAAAATGGAAAATCTCTTGAGAATTGTGGCCAGAAGTTTTGGGCTGCCTCAAGCAGCAATTTATATCTGCCAAGACAGTCTGGTGCATGGTGTAGGTGGAGAGGAGGTAGGCTTACTGTTACCTGTCACTACAAGAGAGCTGAAAAATCTAGGTGCTTGCTTGGCAGTTATGTCTCTGCCACACAGAGATGCTACCAAAGTGTCTGACTAGACCTAGCATGTTCATGGAAGTGGGTAAGTTCAGTCTCACCGTTACACAGGACTGCACAAGTCTGCTTGTGGGAGAGGCCAGAGAGCTCGCTTGCCTTCTCACTGTCTGAATTCACATGATGAGGATGCTGCTAACTCTTAGAGATAATGAATACATGAGGGGAAACATGAGAAGACTCATTTTTTAATGTCATTTGAGTAGAAATAAGAAATAAGATGGGTTGCTTAGAAGGTTATTCTGTGTGCAGTCTGAAGGCGTTAGTTAACAGTACACTAATTTCTTGGTAAATAAACAGAGACTAAGGAGCTGGAAGATAATATGTTAGAGTAGATCTTACAGGTGGCTTATTCTGGATCCAGGAACTGATTTCTGAGTCTAAAACTTGTACTGTTCTTCTCATGTGCCATTTCAGCGAATCTGTAGCCATGAAGTGCCCTCTTGCCCCATATGTCTGTACCCACCGACTGCTGCCAAGATTACCCGCTGTGGGCACATCTTCTGCTGGGCATGTATCCTTCACTATCTCTCCTTGAGTGAGAAGACCTGGAGTAAATGTCCTATTTGTTATGGCTCTGTTCATAAGAAGGACCTCAAGAGGTGAGATGATACTAATTAAATCATGCATCTTTCTCCAATGTTATTTTTACACTGCTAACCTCCTCCGTACATTGCAGTGTTGTTGCTATGGAAACACGTCAGTATGCAATTGGTGATACCATTACAATGCAACTTATGAGAAGAGAGAAAGGTGTTCTGGTAGCACTGCCCAAGTCCCAGTGGATGAATGTGGTTCAGCCTGTTTACATCAGAGGTGAGTGTATCTCAGTCCTGGTGGCTGGAATCCTGTTCCTCACTGTGACCAGGATTTGTGTGCAGACAATTGACCCTGGCTGCAAAACATGGGGCTTAGCAGTGGAAAAGCTTGATGACCACATATTAACCGTAACCTTTCTACTCACACTGTTTTTCTGTAAAGGCTTTAACTTGTGTCCTTTGTCCCTTCAAGTGACTGAACTGCAGGCTCTTGCCTTCACAGTCACTGCTTATAGTTTGATGTGTCCTTTGTATCCTGCAGTCATTGGTGTGACTCTTACTGCTTTTATTGGCTCTTCAGTGTCCTTAACTTTTTTCCTCCTGACTCATTATACAGCTTCACAAAAATAACTGTCTCTGTGTCTAAACTATTTCAAGGCTGTAATCTTCAACAAGGTTTTCATCATCTTCACTTACCAACTGAAGTCAGTGAATGCTATGGGGAAATAATCAGAATTATTGCAAACCTTATTCCAAACATCTGTTGCCTGACATCTTCAGTTTTCTCCAGTCAAGAGTGTGACTAACTCATCATCATCTTATCTGTTAGTATCGCAAAAATTTTGTGACTAAAGAAATAATTTTTCTGAACATTGCTGTTTTGTGGGCTGTCTTGGCTCACTTCATTTTGCAGTCACATTTAGGAAAGGCTGCATGCATTTAAACTCTCTGGAAAAAGTCAAGTCTTCTAATGTGTGATGGATATCCAGCATGCAGGCTGTGGTCTTACACGTTTCTCAGTATTTAAGTCTTTTCATAAAACAAACAGAAGAACAAATTTAGGATTTGAGAACACTAAAGCCAGGAAATTCACCACGAACTTGGTGTCTGTAGACAAGGTTGGACCTTTGGGGAGCAGTGAATATAGGGATCATGTTATTGTGGGATGCTGTGGTTGCTGTAAAGTAAGAGCAATGGTCACCTTTTGCTAAACTGCAGTTCTTTAGTTTACTATTTCTGCTGTGCTTCTTGTAAAAACCTCGTAATAATCTTTTGTATGGATTATTAATACATATGGGTTTATGAACTAGTTTTAGCCAAGCCAGGGTGGCTTGCATAAATTTCCAACAGCAGTACTTTTGAGAAAAGAGGAAGAAGCTGCAGACTGCATTGTTCCAGGAGGCTTTGACGCCCTCAAGGCTTCTCAAAGGTGATGCTCCTACAGTGTAGAAGTTTAGGCTTCATTTTTACTGATGTGTAGCAACTCAGTGGTGAAGTGGCAGATGAACTGCTGTGTGGGGGAGATATGTGTCAGAGCAGCTATGTGACACCAGCTTGTGATACAATGGTAATTTGTGGAGTCTGTATCAAACTCTTGCTGAGTCTTGTCTGCTGTGAGGGATTAACTCACAAAAATGAGCAGTAACAAAACTTCAGAAGAAGCAGCAGTCCAAACTGGTGGATCTTCATGCAGATATTAATGATTTGGTGCTCCTTCTGTGCAGATGACCAGCACAGTCAGTATTCAAAGCTGCTTCTGGCATCCAGGGAGCAGGTCTTGCAGCTAGTGATCCTGGAGGAGAAAGCGGCATTACTGAAACAGTATGAGGAAGAAAAACACACCCCAGAAGCCTGTTTCATTGAGGCAGCTATCCAGGAGCTGAAGGTAACAACCTCTTGCAGCCTTTTAGTAGCTTTATTTTTAAGAGTAGGCTGAGTATCCTTGTTCTGCTGCATGGATGGTTGTGTGGGATTGTTCTGGTCTCTAGCAAGTTACTGGTGTTCGCTGCTGGAGTAGCGTTACACACCTTGGAAGAGACTGTAGCCTTTGGGCCCCAGCTGTCTGATGTGGTGTTCAGGATAACACAGCAGAATGGTTTTTATGGGATGGTATTCCAGTAAAGGAATGCCAGGGCAAGGCTAAAAATAATCGTGGGGGTGGTCTCCTGGCTTAAAGGGCAAACTGAAACTTGATCCCTTTGGATGATCTCCAGGAGCGAGAAACAGCACTATCTGCTGACCAGGATAAAAACAATGGCATTGCTGGAATCAGTGCAGCTGTGGAAGAATTGGTCCTAGAAAGCTCCAAAGCTGTGGAGTCTGCTGTTTCCCAAGAGAAAAAGGTGGGTGACAAATCTGCTCTGGCAGATCCTGTTAACACTTAATTCTGCCACCTCACACTGCAGTGTGCGGTGAGCTCGTGCCAAAGATTTTTGCAGAGATGATAATCTTTGAAGTAGGTGGTGTGGTACTAACTCTATACTCTCTGCTGTGCTAGTGTGATGTGGAATATCTCTCTGCATTTGATGAAGAGCTTGTGGAGCCTTCCTCTGACCTGGCAAGTTCCTTTTCGCCTCCTGTGGAAGTAGAAGAGGCAGTGCTGGATGAGGAGGAAGTACCTGAGGTGGACACTGTAGGAAAACCTGTTATGAACACCGTAGAGGAACCAAATCCAGCTGAAACAAGCTGCCAGGAATCTAAAGATACAGTTAGCAGTGGACATCTTGGCAACTCTCCTTTTTACTATTTCTATCAAGGTCAGTGCAATGAAATCCTGGAATCACAGGGGCAGAGATGCCTCCTTTGAGACCCTCCTTGAGGAATGTGTTTGTCGGTTTGTTAGAGGCAGCTAACCCCTGTGAAGTAAAAGTCCTACAGGAACTCAGAAAGGACCTTTAATTTTATTAGTGGAGGATGTCCTGAGGTGGGGAGAAGGATAATGAAAATGAGCAGGCAAGGAAGGAGTGATGATGTGTTGCCTTTCAGCGGAGGATGGGCAGTGCATGTACCTGCACCCTGTGAACGTTCGATGCCTTGTGCGTGAATATGGCAGCTTGGAGAAGAGTCCAGAGAAGATAACTGCAGCTGTAGTGGAGATAACTGGCTACTCCATGACAGAGGTAGTTATTTTACCTTCTTATTAATTAAGGGCCTTGTTTTAGCAGGTTGGTCATTGTAGAGGGGACTGGATTCACTTCAGTAGTAAGAAATAATAAGTATGGTAGGGATGCTAATCTATGAAGGGCATCTGTGGAAGGTGCTGGGCCTTCTGTTGCTTTTGATAAGTAGGCTGCAGTATAGATTTTTTTTTTCCTAGAAGGTCCAGTACAAAAATAATTGTATTGCAAATCTGGTATTGCAGAATTTTATTCCAGTGATGTGAGTGAGAAGGGAGGAAGAGCATGAAAATCAGTAAGCAAGCTGGAGTAACTGCATCCGAGTCTGATTATGATGTAGCTGGTGGAGATCTTGGAACATTTGATTCTGACTCAGGGCATCCGTCATGTGTTTGTAGTTTTTAAAGTAACTATTGTGTCACTGGTGCTATTTTTTTCCATTTGATTTGATGAATATTGTGCATTCTATTTCTGTTGATCACCATGGTTGCCTCTAGTCCTTGTGGTGATGTATCACTCTCTCTTTATCAGGATATAAGACAGCGTCATCGCTACCTCTGTCACTTGCCCCTCACCTGTGAGTTCAGCATTTGTGAACTGGCTCTGAAGCCACCTGTCATCTCTAAGGAGACTTTAGAGTTGTTCTCAGGTTTGTAGTTGTTCTTATCCCTTTAATGGTAGAAAGAAGAGCATACATTAGAGCTTTACACCTCTTGCACCAACTGTCTGGTGACTGCTAGACAGAACAGCCCCAACTCACTGTTTCATAGACAGCAGTTACAAAAAGAATAAAAAATCCCAACTGCTTGGAAGAGCATATGTAGTTTGTAAGCATATTTTGTTACTAATGCGTTATAAGGTTGTTCCCAGAGCTGGAGGAAACCTTACCAGAGTATTGGTGTGGGGTTTTTGATATCCAGTATTGTACATTGCTCCTAGATGACCTTGAAAAGAGGAAACGTCTGCGGCAGAAGAAAGCTCGCGATGAACGGCGGCGTGAACGCAGGATTGAGATAGAAGAAAACAAGAAACAGGGCAAATGTAAGTCGTGATGGCATATAACTGGTGGATTTTCAGTCATATTTGGTTGTTGAGCTGATTTCTTGAACTGTAGGATGGACTCTGAGGCCTGTAGTTTGTAGTGTGTACTTAGAACGAGATTACAAAGTATTAGGAACAATGTCTGTGTAATGAAAAACATAAGCTGTTTTAGTCAGGATGTTAAGTGATGTTATGCAATTGCTGCATACTTGTGCATTTTGGGAGAGATGGAGGGCATTCAAGGGCATAGCTATCTCCGTGGTGTACATAGCTCTCTGTTTTTATAGTAATCACGATGTAAAGTGAAAAGTGAAGAAAGCAAAAAAAGGCCTAGAAACTGCTTCCATCCAGCAGCAGGGCTCGTGCTGGTCTCCAAATAGAGGGTGGAAAGAAATGAGCTGGCACCTCCTAGACTCCTGAAATGACTTGCATATTGACAGTCCTCCCCCACATTGTGTAGTGCTTTAATTTGAAATCTCTTTCTAGATCCAGAGGTCCATATTGCTCTAGAGAATCTGCAGCAGTTCCCTGCTTTTACCTCTTGCCCCAGAGAAACTACCAGCGTTGATCATCAGGGCTTCTGTCAGTCTCCTCTTGGCAGAAGCCCTGTGTTTCAGACAGGTGAGCATCTGGAAAAACACATCACATCTAGCTTTTGATCATTCTTTTGGGATCTATTGCTCAGGTCATCATGTTAAACTTTCTCAATATTGATCGAAGACAGCTTCTTTTCAGAGAAGCTCTGGCTGCTCCATCCCTGAAAGTGTTCAAGGCGAAGTTGGATGGGGCTTGGAGCAACCTGCTGTCATGAAAAGTTTGCCTGCCCATGGCAGGGGGGTGGATTGAGATGATCTTAAGTCCTTTCCAACCCAAACCATTCTGTGATTCTATGATTCTTTCCTAGGCTGCCTATGAGATAATACACAAAAGGCAGACATGGTTAAGAAACGTTCTGTTCCTTTGTCTGCTTTTTACTGCCTCTACCTTGACAATATGAGGTCTGCATTGTAGTTACCCCATCTTTTACATGAGACAGAAGAAACAATTGCCCCAAAAAGGGAAGAAAATTGTGTTTGCCAGGAAAGCACTACTGGCATTTTTTCCTTCTATCATCTCTATCTTCTCCAACACATTATTCTAAAATAAACCAAACAAAAAGCTCCCCCCCCACCAGCTTTCCAAAATAAATAAACAAAACCCCTCAAGCAAACAAAAAACCCCAAAAGAAAACCACAAGCAAACTTAAATTTTCCTTAAAGAAAAAGATTGAGGAAGTTTGAGAGATCCTACTGTGTGACTGATGGATAGAACCAGTGAGATCAGAATGAGTAATTACATAGGATAATAAAACTTTATTTCTGTTACATCCTGATAGCAGCATAATGACTGCCTTGGCCAAATGCAACTGGCTTTAATTCTCAGTTCCTTTCTCTGTAGAGTCTATTCCAACTCCACTGTCACCTGCTGCCAGCCAGGTCAGCCCATTGCTCTGTGGAAGCTTGGAAGAAGAGTCTCCCTTCCCTTCCTTTGCCCAGGTAAACCATGTAGCTGTGTGAATCTTGTCAGAATTACCTGTGTCTTAGTTGGGGATTAGGCTGAGACTACAATTGCTTCCCCTACAAAAACAATGTGGGATAAATCTTAGGGAGACATAAGGTTTGAGTGCTTGAAGGGGTTTCTAGATTTTCTTGCCACTTAGGGGGTCTGCAGGATTGTTCAAGTATGTGGAATTTAATCATATCCTACAACTGTTTTGATAGATGTTGAGAGTTGGAAAGGCAAAACCAGAAACGTGGCCTAAACCTGCTCCAAAGACAAGAGGTAAGAAAATTTGGTATTAGTACTTCAGGTTCTTTACCATGCACCTAAATGTGAGAAATCTTGTAACTTCAGAAGAAGGATCTGGAGTGTGGAGGGGCATTTGTGTGGTGAAAGTTTTATGCAGTCTTCTGCACGTCCTTCCCTGTTTCAGATGAGAACACTCTGGCACTCCCTGTGCCTGGAGAGAGTGATGGAGAAAGTGACAGCTCTGACCGGATACCTGTGCCCAGCTTCCAGAATTCCTTCAGCCAAGCTATTGAGGCAGCTCTCCTGAAACTGGACAAACCGTCCACAGCTGATCATTTATCAGGTAAAAGGCAGGGGGAAGGGCAGGAAAACTTTCTCAAGTGAAAAAATTGAGTATTTCCCCTTCCTCTGGGAGAAGTGAAAGCAGCAATTTTGGGGACCAAAAATTGGCCAGAGAACAGTTCTGAAAATTGTCAGGTTGTGGTTTCTGAACAGCTTGACTAGGGCTTCTGTCAGCTTAAAGCAGCCTCTTAGTGAGAGCTGAGATCTCCAACTAGCAAAGAATCCTGTTAGGACAAAGATGGCTTTTGGTAATCATGTTGGCCATGTCTCTACTGGGATCTAAATGAAGCTTTATCTTAGGGAAGTTCAGGTTATACATTTCTAAACTAAAAATACCTGAGCTGCTGAACTTCCACTTCAGTTTGACCAAAATGTCAAGGTAACTGCTAGCTGAAATTTCAAATTAGGGAATGTGAAACAAAGAGGTGAACTTAAACCTGGTGCTGCCTGGTGAAACTTATTTTTAATGCTCAGTTCTGATGTTTAGCTTTGGCTTCTGTTTGGAGACTGCACTGGATGATGGAGAGAGTTGGATGGGAGGGCCTGGGAGTTTCAGTGGAGTGTCTGCTCCAGTTGTGGTTTTTTTGGACACGTATCAAAGTGATACTTGTTGGAAAGGCAAACTGCTGGATGCTGCAGTCCTAGGATCTGCTGTTGCAACAGCAACTCTACAATCATTTAGGCACGTTTATAATTGTGTTTCAGGTGTGATGGAGTCTCCCTTAGTTCATCTGCAGTAATTTTTTTTTTTTAAACTACCTGGTGTTCAGTGAATTGATAGTAAGTGTTGTGGATCTGTAGAAGCCACTTAAGCCAGGGAAGACCATTTATCATTTCTGTGTGATGTTCCTCTTCCATGATAAGAATGACAGTATCATTTTAATTCTTCACAGAGGAAAAGGGAGGCAAGAAAAGAAAGAAACAGAAGCAGAAGCTATTGTTCAGCACCTCTGTTGTTCACACAAAGTGATTCTGCTATTCAAGAGAAGTTTCCTCTCCTGGTTTTCTTTTAATTTTGCTTTGTTTTGCTGCTATAGTTTAAGTATTTAAATTTGAACAGCCTAAACTTGTTTTTCCAGGACTTCTAGGGGCTTCAGGAGGAAACCATGACAATATATGTTGAAGTAACATGTTTTGATTCCAACTGCTTAATGAATTTATACTGAAACAGAGTTTTGGAAGTAACAACCCAGATACAAATCTGCCAAGGCTTCTAGTTGCTGAGTCAGTCCTTTGGGCCTGATAAGCAGTGTGAAAGTCCTTATAGCTGTGTGGCACTGCCAAAGTACTGCAATATTACCCAAGAGAAAAGGTAGAGAGCCTTTATTTTCCTGTAATTATTCATGGGCAGAAGTCCAGCTGACTGACAGTAGTGCTGTTGCAGTAAAGCTGTCAAACTGCTCTCTTGAGAAACTGGTTTTGGCTGCACTGGATACAGGCAAAACAGCTTATTGGCTTTAGAGTGTTAGCTGCTATATCTGTTCTTTTTCTAAAGAGCAAGAATTCCTCCTGTTCTCCTGGCTTGGAAAGATACAAAGCTGAGGTGAGTGTAAAGCAGATCTTGGCTACTTGGTTTTAAAGTGGCTTGATGATTTTTGTATTTCAAAATGGCACTAGTGGTAGAAGGAACCTCCTGACTTCTCTCAGTTGTTCAGGTCTGTTTTAATGTGGGTGAGTGAGGCTGCTACTTTTTGTTTGTTTTTTGCCAGCCATGGGCTACTCATTCTTTTTAACCTGATCATCTAGAATAAACACTCACCTCTAGGGCTCCTGGTAACTTTCTGAATGATGGTTTGACACTGGCTGCTCTTGAGTTGGAAGAACAACTGATAGCTGAAGTCTGTAGATAACTTTTACACCCCAGCAAGAAACTGGGGTTCTCTTGTACTGGGATAAGGGCCTGTATGTGCTTGGTTCTGGGATTTAAGTTATCTGTGCTATGAACATGTCTCTTCTGGACCCCTCCCTGCTCTTTCTTTGGGTGGTCACATTCTGCACTGCTTGTGGTTTGATTTGAGCTACTGAGTCAAGTGGTGTGGATTTTGTTGAATAAAGTGAATTTTAGGTGTAACGTACCAGTGAAGGCCAACAGTTGCAATAAATCACACGCACACACACAGCGCTGCAGCTGAACTGTCACAGCAGCGTGGAGCCCTAGAACATTGCACAGATTCAAATTTTATCTTCCTGCTGGCAGAATTAATTGCAGGGCACTGGTAAAAAGTACCACTGTACTTAGGGAGGGAGACTGACAGTGTCTCCTGTTGTGTTCGGCTTCAGTGTGCTCTGTCCCTCTGACACTGATCTGAGCAAGGAAGTGTGTGTGTGTGTGAGGCACCTGGAGTCAGGTATTCCAACACCACTGGCACTCAGTGGTTGTGTCCCTGTTTAAAAAGCTGATGTCACTACATGGGTGCTTGATTTCAGAGCAACAGGCTCCACATGTTTGCCTCATGGGAAGCTGGTACCAAAGAGTCCATCACATGTGGCTGTAAACCAGAAAGAACAGGACAGGGGAGAGGTAAAGAATACTTCCAACTGCTACAGGAGGATAGAGGAAACACCTGCAAGACATTCTTTGAAAGCAGCTTGACTTCACGCTTGGTCACAACTAACCCCACTCAATGAAAGACAGTACAGCTTGTCAGGGGACTGCAAAGAAACTAAGACAAGATACCTGACAGTGGTAACACGTCTTGCTGTCAATACTTTAAATGCATATAGGAAAACAATTGGTGAGGCAGAGAAAACAATTAAGAGAGATTCAAATATGCAGTGAACTGTGTTTACAGCAAGTCATTTAAGCTAAGGAACAGGAGTAACTACTTAAGTGTCTAACCAGTATCTGTTGTGTTCTGTTATCTCTGCACATTTATGGTCAACTTTTCTTTGCATTGGGAAGAGAGAATAGCTGGAGCTGGTGTAACTCACCTCCACATGTCACAGGCACTAGGATAAGGGAAGTGATGCAGGCAAGGCAGGCTGTCCCTGCTGCAGGGGCAGTCCCCACAGGGACAGCATCTTCAATTGTATCTTGTTTTCCTATGGATTCCAGATAATACCAGCAATGCTACTTTCCTGTAACTGATTGGTGTAAACTTAATAAATATCTAAGCAGTACTTGTACCTATGAGTTTTGTAATGGGGGGATGGAGTTGAGCCTTACAGCTCTGCCATACATTCCATGTACTCACGCTCCTGTGTACACAACTGGTGCTTTTCTCACTCAAAACAGTGGATAGCCCTGTGGCTAACAGTGCACTTAAAGTAAAAAGCAGATGTTGATGCTTTCTGTTTGCTGAAGGAGAATTACTACATTCCTTGTCTGTGCCAACTGCCTAAAGCTCCCTTCTACCTCAGCATGAAGAACACGTTGAGCTGCTACACTCCTCAGGAGTGCAAGTGGTTTTGACTCCTGAAGTGAAATAGGCAAGTACCCTACTTAAGTGAAATAATGTTTTATTTTTTAAAAATGTGTTTAAAAACATTTGGAATGGGGAATTAAGTCTAAATATGAACAAATACTTTTCCAGTCCCCTGCACTGCTTAACACTGAAGATAACCAGTCACATCTTGATTAAACAAGTACAGAATAGAGGTGAACAGTAACAAGTGACATTCAGTCTGTCTCTGTGCCATCATCCTCCTCCTCATCTCCACTTTGAGACTGCTCTTCTGTAAGGGAACAGCTCAACAAGGACTTCTGTATACATTGTCTTTCCTCTGCAATAAAGAAAGCGACAGAGGGTTATTACTTGATCTCTTCACATACACAGGACTGTCCTCCACTTCTAAAGACAGAAACATTTCTCAGGCCAAGAATTCAGAAGTACCCCAGCATATCCTACAAAAACCCCAGGAACTGAGGCTACATTTTAGGAAAGTGGCTGGAGAAACTCACCTTCATTTGTACAGTTTTGCAACAACCTCAGCAGCTGTGTTCTGTTATACTGAATCAGGAATTTCTGACATGTTCTTATGGTACCTGTGGAAGTCACAAGAACAGCCTGTAACAATCTACACAACGAAATGTTTCAGAGCTGCGTGTGTATTTCTCAAAGAGCAGTGTATCAAGTGACAAATGCCCCAGGAAACAAGGTTGTTAATGCAAATGCTACAAAGGGGCTGTAGACTTCATTTCTGCACTGCTGAGGTTAAGTGGTGGAGTAATAATTTCTAACATGCAGTGCCTGTTAGTTTCCCTGGGGGTTAATTTTCACAATACAGAAGATACCATACTTTGAAAATATATTTTAAAATAATGTAACTTTGTATTTGCTGCTCTGGTTTTGTGATAAATGTAATGAAGCTTCAAACAAAATTAACGAGGGTTTCAAAAAAGAACTGCTGGTGCCTGTTTCTTATTTAGATCTGCTGAAAGCAGTTGCTATTAGTAACACACGAGGAGTGTCTGTCGCACCCAGAGCAGGTAATGATTAAAGCTCCGTCCTCCCCCCAGGCCCGGGGGGCTCCTGACCTCCGACGTGCAGGGTGTTGAGGAAGCAGGGGTAGCGCTGGGCGCGGCTCTCCAGGTACCGCACGAAGGGCAGCGCGGAGCACAGCAGCCGGTACGAGTCCTTGCGGCACCGCAGCAGCACCGTCCCGGTGTAGGCGTTCAGGTACTTCACTGCGGGACACACACGCACGGGTGAGCGGACCCGGAGGGACCCCGCACCCCTGGGGCCGCCCGTCTCGCCCGCACCTGTGAAGGAGATGGAGCAGCACGCCAGGCCGTAGTCCCCGTGCACCCGAGCGATGGCGTCTCTGACGGCGAGGCCCAGCACGCGCTCCTCGATGCACTGCCGGCACCGCGGGTCCTCCGAGACCACCTCGCAGAGCACGTACCTGCGGGACAGCGGGACAGTGCGGCGTGAGCGGCGCGGGACCGGCCCGGACACCGCCACGGCGCCTCCCGCCCGCCTCACCTGTTCTTGAACCGCACCATGGCGGCGGCGGCGGCGCACGGCACGGACGGACGGCACGCCCGGCCAATGGGGAGGCGCCTCTGCGCGCTGTAGCCAATGGGCGGCGTGCGGGGGCGGGGACAAGGGGAGGCCAGCGCGGTCCCCGCCGCCGGGGCGGCCCCACCTCCCTCCATGGGCCGGGCGTGCGCGGTGCTGCCGCGAGCCAGCGGCGGGTCACGGAGTCAGAACTGCTTCGGTTGGAAAAGACCGGGAGTCATCGTGCCCGTGCTATGACCAGTCGCCACCATGTTCGCCAGACCACGTCCGGTCTTTCCTTAAACACCTCCAGGGACGGTGACTCCATCACCCTGGGTAGCCCATTCCAATGTCTGATCACCCTTTCTGTGAAGAAGTTCCTCCTCAAGACTAACCTAAAATTCCCTTGGCGCAGCTTAACACTGTGTCCTCTTGTGCTGTCGCTTGTTGCCTGGGGGAAAAGCCCGATCTCTACCTGACTCCAGTTCCTTTTCAGGTACTTGTAGAGAGCGATAAGGTCCCTCCTGAGCCTCCTCCAGGCTAAACACCCCAAACTCCCTCAGCCGCTCTTCACAAGGACGTACGCTCCAGACCCTTTCCCAGCTCCGCTGCCCTCCTCTGGACCCACTGTGTGAGGAAATCCTGGCAGGTTCTGGCTGGAGTATATTACACCTCAATATCCTTCCTGAACTGGGGGGCCCAGAACTGGACAGAGCACTTGAGGCGCGGCCTCAGCAGTCCCGAGTCGAGGGGGCCGATGGCTCCCTGGTCCCGCTGTCCGCACCATTCCCGGCACACGCCGGTTCCCGTTGTCCCTCTCGCCGCGCGCTCCGCACCGGGTCCCGCGCGCCGCCCCCACCTGCTCTCGCCCTCCGCTAGGGGGCGCGCGCGGCGCGCGGGCCGGCGTGAGGGGGCGGCTGAGGGGGCGGCGGGAGCGCGGGGTCTGCCGAAGGTCAGATGCTTCGCCTTTAGTCCCTTTCGCTGCGTTGCACCCGCCCGCCCTGGTCAAGCCCTCCTTGTCTTGTGCCGAAAAAGTCTAAATGAGTGAGACGCGACGTCTCCGTGTGATGGGAGCCGCGGGAGGTCCGGAGGAGGCGGGCGGGAACCTGCCCCTCGAAGGCCTCAGCGGAGCGTCCAGAGCCTCCCCGGTGCTCCTGGAAGGGCTCTGTCTTTGCTGCCTCAGAAAACTGCTCCAGTATCTGTAGCTCCTCAGGCTCCAGGTATTGGGGGTTTGGGGACATGTGCTAATTAATGATAACAGCTAAGGAAGTTGTGGAACAGAGCTACTTCCTGTAATTTTTTCTGTAGCAGTGTCCCAAACTGTGATGTGTGACACTGTTGAGGAAGCAGGGAGGGCTCTTTGAAAAGATCTGGTAGGAGAATTAACTGAGGAGAAGGGAATGAGGGGAATAAGGGAAAAGATGTGAGGTAGATATCTGAATGTGAGATGGGAGAAAGAGTTTAACCGAGGTTCTTGGAGCCAAGTCGCACAGGAGTGCTGAGACAGTGTAGATTAAGTGGGAACTCATTGCTAATTCAGAGTGGAAACATCTTTAATGACCTTCATTCTAGACACAGAAAACAATGATAAACCCAGTGGAAATCTTGTCCTGGGTGATAAACTTTTGCCCTCTGAAAGAGATGCCTGTTCTGCTGCTCTCTCCCCTTGGCTATTAACTCCTCTCCTTCACCTGTGATCACGTTTTTGGGTCATGTTTTTTCCTAAGAACTGCAAAATGTGAGTTGCCTGGGGAGAAAAAAGCACGAAGCCCAGTATGGACTTCTGAGAGACCTTTTCTCTTGGGCCACGATCAAAGGGACTGGGGGCAGTTTTGAAGCTAATAATGCAGATAGAAGCATTTTCTCTACGAGAGGACTGCATTGCATTGATCTTTGCCATATTGCTCTGTGTTTTAGTATCCAAATGGGGATCTAACTGTAATCTGTTCCACTTGTCAATACAATGAGCTCCTAGGTGATAAGCTAGTCTCACATTTTTGAACAATATAAAAGTCCACGAAGATTCCCATTGATTTTCTTTGTGGCATGAGATTCCAGCTTAGGCTTGCAGTGTGCCTGCCAGGTATGTTTCCCTGCTGCCCCTGTGTTTGTGGTGGCATCCCCCATCCTGCCTTCCGACAGGGCTCGGGTTGCCCTGTGCTGCTCAGGTTGCTTTTATCCATCCCCTCCT
Source organism: Ploceus nigricollis (assembly GCA_013399945.1). Lineage (NCBI taxonomy): Eukaryota > Metazoa > Chordata > Aves > Passeriformes > Ploceidae > Ploceus > Ploceus nigricollis. Next base: position 174,962 of record VXBC01004056.1, on the reverse strand, counting down.
TTATTTCCTTCTTGCAGACGCATGCTGGGCTCTGACAAGCAGAGCATGTGAGTGCACTCTGCCCTGTAATCCAATAGGACATGTGCACTGTGCATGCTACAGGCTGGGCCCTGCATACAGCACAGGCCTCTGCTTTCGGTCCAGAAGGCTGATTAGGAGAGACATGGTGCAGAGAGCAGTGTTGTGAGATAGTCCTGTGCTGCTTCGTTTCATGTAGGGTATTGCCTTAGTTCCCTCTTGTTGGTTTGGAGGATGCACAGAGCACACCTGAGTCACCACAGCTCCCTGCACAGTCACTGTCTGTGTTAGTACAAGGTGTGCAAGTCCAGTCAGGCATCCTGGGGTGCTGAGCTGACAGCACAGGACTAAAAGGTTACAACATCTTCACGTTTGTTTTCCCATCTCCTCACTCTCATCCTCTGCCAGCTCTGCTGTATGGAGTCCAGTGTCAGGGATTCAAGAAACTATTGCAAGTGATGGTGAGTTATACACTCAAGGTGGGAAAAAACTGTCTCCTAAGAAAAGGTCTGAGAGAGAGAAAAAAAGAAAATGCTATTTAAATTGAAGAATGGGTCAAGAGACCTGCCAAGAGAGAGGATGGATGTGTTTCCTGCAGACTGGGAGAGACAATGTGGCCTTGGGATATCTTATCAGATAGAGGTTATGGAGGACAGAGCATGCAAGGACGGGGGAAATAACATGCACTGTCTACACACATTAGAGACAATTTGTAAAGCAGTTTAAGAACTTTTGATAGAAGATTCTCCATCAGTGTATATGTTCATCAGTGATTGTCCAATAAAGTGGTGGTGCTAGGGAGGTGCAGGAGGAATACTGAGGCCTTGTTTTCCCAACTTCTGTTTGTTATTTGTGGTAGTGTGCAGAAGAGCTAGTACCAATCAGTCTGGGTTGGTTTTATTACCATTTTAGTTCATTATTTGACATTTTACTACAGACTTGAAGGTCTAGACCCTCACTTTGGATTTACACGCCATCTGTATCTCCAGGTTGCAGGTCAGATTGCATTTGTATGGAATTAATTGTGCTAATAATCTGCAATAGACTGTGATGAATGCATGTTTTCTTGTGTGCAGCCAGCTCCTAGGGTTTGTATGTATTTGCTGTAATTAAAATTTCTAGTAAATGTATTCAATAACACACATGCACACACACACACACACACACATTTTAGTGAATCCTTGCACTCTTTTTAGGTAGAATGCATCAATTTTATAGATGAGGAAGCTAAGGTACCGGAGGAGTAAGCAGGTTCTTCATGGTAAATAGCTGTCAGTCTGGAGATAGAGATCAAGGACATAAAGTGCGTGGAAAGAGCTGGCATATCAGCACATACTGTGTTGGAATATAGGTCTGGTATGTTGCTTGTGCATGAAGTAGCCGAGTAATTACATTCTGGAGTAAAATTAGGATGCATTGTGATACTCTGTCCTTGTGATACCACAATTATATCTTCCCTGTGTAGCCAAAATAATGGTTTTTGCTTCTCCCTGGAAGCACAGAACTGAATTTGCCGTCAGATGTGGTAGCAGAGTTGGGGGAGACAGCTACATTTTGTTCCACTGTATGCACATTGCATCCCCAGATAACCTCAGCGCTGAAAATACAAAACAATCTGGCTAAAATTAAAACTGCTTCTTAAATCCTGTCTGATGTTGCCTGAAGCTTTTTGTTCAGTTTATCTTCACAAGGTCACTGAGACAGAAGAGTGCATTCTCTGAGCATACTGGCCTGGAGCTTTTCATGCAGATGCTTTAATTTAACATTTGGGACATTCTCCTTCTCCCTTAGGTCTCTTCCTTTGTACTCTCCCTCATTTTCTATGTCTCTCTACTCCTCTCTTTTGAGTTCAGGTTCCCTCAGATCAATACACATAAGGCTAAAAGCTATCCCTTTTTTTTATCACCCTAACATGTAATCATTAATCATAAGCTTTCTGTACACCCAAGCTGTCAGGGGGGCCCGAAACACACATGCACAGAGCTGCCACATGAGCTGCCCTGTATGCTGCCTGCAGCACTGCCCTCGTCTTTGCTGTCATCCTGCCACGTGGAGTAATTGTCTTGCAAAACCATGTGTTTGAAGCAAATTCTGTTGCAGCCTCTTTCAGTGCTGGCAGTGTGATCTTGGGCTACTTGCTTAAGTTCAAAATAATAAATTTGCATTTCTTTGGTTTTTGTAATAGTCGGGAACAGGATGTGCTCTGAGAGACATCCCATGTGTTTATAAGGTAAGCTTCCATTAAGATATGGGAAATTGGAAGGCACATTGAATATTGAAGCCAAATATTAAGATCTGATAAAGGGCATTAAGTATCTGTGAGTTTGGCATGTGCTAGCATGAACACAGAATCAGGAGTCTCCCTGTGCAGCAAAAACCAGTGTGAGAGAAGAGCAGTACAAAAAGGTGATGTGCCAAGTGAGAAGCTGGACCTAGAATTCTGGGTTTCATTTTCTGCAGCTCTGCAACGGGGATAATTGCAAATACCTTATTCATAGATATATGTTCAAAATTAGTAAACTGTCCACTTGAATGTTACTATTTATCAAATATGGTAAAACTGCTGCTCTATAGGAGAGATCTATAGGCAGCACACTTCATTTGCAGCAAGCTGCTGCAAGAAGCTAACAGCTGCTTCCAAACTAGTTAATTAAATTAATCAAGAACTAGAATATTAGTTCAGATAGTTCAAGATTCTCTTCTCTTTCCTTTCCATATTAGGGAATACAGACTCAACTGTAAACCAGATAACTTACTATGTAATCTGCTGTGTCAAACCCCCATATTTAATACCTCCTTAACGGGGATGTTAAGATGGATTAATTATTCTTTGTTCTGGTCTCTGAAGATAAAGGGTAATTACTATTAATTATGTGTAATTGAAAAATTGCTCCTTCACAAAGAATCCAGTAGCATTAGCAGGATTTTAACTTATTGCTGCCTATAGGGAGTCTTACAACATTCCATAATGTTATGGCAAAGACTGCCATAAACTTAAGAACGGTCTCAGCGAGTCTTACTCACTTTCCAGCCCACACCTGAGACCAGGATTTTCAGACATAGCAGATCTCAGAGCAGCCTGCGAGACAGGACTCGTGTTTTGTTCTGTGCTGAATGCACTGAAACAGGAGGTGCAGTTTGAAGGGATGGTTGTTATTGAGGATACTGTAAGACTTTTCGTCTGTAAATTTCCAGAAATCTGTGGAATAACCACCAAAGGGAAAGTATTAGAAAACAACAAACAACCCCAACAAAGGGAGAGATTGCCTATCTGGGAAGGAAGCTAATGAAAAACAGAAAAAAACCACCCATGACTCTTTAGTTACCAGTACATGTTAGACAGCAGAGGTGTCTGACAGAGTGGAGACTGTGTTGAGATATTTGAATTTAGCTGAAAAACAGAAGAAAAATTAGAATTTTTACAAGAGCAGAGCACTTTCAATTGTATAAAATTAGTGGATAGGTTTGCCTGCAACCTGAAATTCCTAACAGCCCCAGTGATTTCTGTTGTCAAAATATGTAGGTATATAACTTCCTTTAATTACAGTAGGAGCTGGGCACCTTCCTATGCATAAAAATCTGGCCTTTAAGTTCTCCAGGCCTGAGTTTCACATTGGCAAAATGAGGTTAATGACATTTATCTACTTCAAGGAGTGCTACAAATAAATTTTTGAGTTATTATGCACTTAGGCAATATAATAAAGGAGATAACAGAAACTCATATGGCATAAACATAGCCTACCCTGAGTAACCTTCTTCACATCTGAGTTGGTGTAGGGGCCACTCTGAAACAAAAACAGTGTATCTGGTGCTGCTGTCGTTTTGCAGATCTTTGCTCTCTGCTTTTCCTTTCCCTTGAATTCCCATGAGCAGATTAAGCCAAGGCCCTATTTTACAGTAAGATGTATCTGCTTATGTTGCTGCATATTGAATAATCCTTTCTTTACGTGGCTTTACGTTTAACTCCAGCAGCCTAGGAGCAGTGTGGGATCAGAGTCTTCCGCAGAGCATTGGTCTCCCTGATGAGGGAGGCAATGAAAAACATTTTCCAGTCTATCCATCACTCAGTGCTGAGGCAACAGGACAGGCATCCTGGAGCAGCCTTATGTAATCTGTGCCTGCTGCCTGGCTCTGGCTGGGCAGCAGCAGCGCGTGCAGGGGAGAAGGGGGGCTGTGCTGGAGCTGCTCGGTGGGGTACAGCCAGGGCACCCCTTGGCAGCTGCAGGGTCTCAGCTTGTGCTGGTGTCAGCTTGGTGCAAGGAGTGTGTCAGTCACTGCCTAGCTGGGGCACGCGGGTCTCAACTCTTTGCCTGACCCACTCTGACAGAGACCTCCCCACCCGTCTGCTCTTGCCTAGATCCAATTTTAGCTGCAGCGTCCCACAGCCCAGCACAGCAAGTGAAAGCCCCTCAAAAGCAGAGTAGGGTGTAGTGTGTGGTTTGATTTGATGGGGAGAATCAAGAGCGATTTTGTTTCTGTTGTGCTGACTGGGGGTGCTCACAAAGACCAGTAAATGCAAACAGATTTCCAGAGGCAATGGCTGTTACAGATCAGAGAAGACAAAAAGCACTGGGAGCATCTGGCCTATTTTGGGAAGCTTGCTAGGTTGTTTTTTTTTTTTTTTCCCCCCAATTTTTTTCTAAATATATGCTTGCATCTGAGTCAGAGTGTCAATATTTGCCACTTTTTTAGCTATATGCACCATGAAGACCGAAGCAAACAAAAAAAATATGGCTGAATTTTCAAAGCTGTTGCCACCAGTTGCCTTGAGGGCACAGGGGTTTGAGCTACATTTGAGATGCCTTCTGCCTGCTGCTGGTTGGTTCCAAGCTAGAGCTCCTGGTGATGAACATAAGAACCTTTTCTCAGTGCTTGATAGCATCTGCCACAGTGAGATGACTGGGGGAAATTGACCCAGGACACATTCCTCAGGCTTCCTCAGTAAAATTCCACAATGTTCATGCTGGAACTCAAGGAGTTGTTTCTATGTGACCTTCTGTGTTCCTGTTTCATACCTGTGATGCATAAAAGATCATGTTTCTCCCCCTGTAACATTAGTGACTTAATTAGAGCTGAATTTGGTCCTACTGTCTCTGAACATGAGCAGCTTCCATCAAGTCATCTAAAGGATCATATCTGGTTTCTTCTCTCTCTCAGTATTGGTGGCATCTGGTTTCATTTTCCATCTTTCCTGAGGGAGCTCACTTTCCCCCACATTTCAGCATATGCTTGTTGTATGTCAGCACCCTGGGCTGCCCACATGTCCGTGCCAAGCCAAGTACCACTCTTCCAGCCAACAAGGCACAAGATGTTGTAGAGACAGAATGTGAGACACATCAGGAATTATTGTGGACTGTGTGTAGCTTAAAACCAGAACCTGCTTACAAGTCAAGAAACTAAGCTGGAACCAGTTAAGTGTGGGGGTTTTTTTCCTCTGTGTAGGATGTATAGAAATAGCAAGACTTTTATCCTGTAGAAGCCAGTGGTTTTGCAGTGTGGCTTCTCTTTGCCAAGACCCAAACTGGCCCTGTAGGGACACCATTTTCAGGGTAAGTGCCAGGGAGGGACCCTGCTGATGCAATAGCACCACACTTGTTTTTTTTCAATTTAATGTCCAGCACTGTCTGCAGGGCATCCCCATTTATTTCTGAAGATGCTGCATGGGAAATTTTCTAGATGTCACAGTTTGTCTCCAGAAGATGCATTGGTTCTTTTAACTTGTTCTATTTCTTCTGCTTCCCTCTTCCCACCCCAACCACTTGGCCAAACCAAAAATTTTCTCAGCTTTGTTTGTGGCACACAGAGGGACAACTATTCAATTGATAAATATTAGGTTCTTATAAGATGTAGGATTTTTAAAAAACATAAAATGATGATTTTGAGTATTTATTAGATTCCTCTAAAATATATGTTCACCTTCAGCTCTCAACATTTTTATGTATATTGCTACATTGATAAACCTTTGCTTGAAAAAGAATATATACTCTGTTGTTTCTCTATTATTATAATGTTACCCAGAATTGTAAGATCAGCACCTGTGAGTCAGATCACAGACAGTAACAAAATCATTTTAGAATGATTTTATTTAATTAATTTACTTAAATTATACATACTAAGCTCTTTTATTTTTGGGACTTGCAGGGTGCAGGTCTTTCTCTGTAAGTGTGGGGGCAAGCAACTTCATTAATCTTTTAATAGTCTCTTAGTATCAGAGACGGATGGTGTCATCTTATATTGAAGCTCATTTTAAAATAAAATTGCAGCAATTTATAACATGGATACAGAGCTCCTGCTCCCGTTAATGTTCCCTCCTCCTCCACCCCATATTCTCCAACAGAAAGCTAGCACAGTGACAAAGACAGGAAACTGAAGGACAGGTACTAAATCTCAAGTTAGTTCTTTGGTGCCTTTCACACATTATAGCTTTATAGAGGAGGTGATGTTTTGAGGACAGGGTATAAGTAACTTTAGATTAAGTAATGGACTAAAGAGCTCCATATGCAAGCAGACCGTCTTTGTGGCTGTCAGTGCCAAGTAACCGTGTCACTGATGCAGTCTGCTGTTCTCTGTATCATTATTCATAAGCTCCCATGCCGAACAGCAATCAAACTCCTCAGGCTGCGCTGAGGGGATTATCACACTCGCAGGGCGGTTAAAGTCACTTTGCCTCGAGTCTTCTGCCTTTGAAAAGTGCCCAAGGCTAATCACTGTGAAATGTGACGCCTGTCATGTCTTCTTGTTCAAGTATGTGCAGCAGGCCTGTCATTCACTGAAAGCCTTAACATCTGTTATTACATGGTAATCCTCATGCATCAGGCTTCCAAATAAGAAACTGGTGGAGTCCAACAAGGTATGGCTGAGCCTTGGTTTGCATAATTCCCAGAATGCAAGGCAACTTGCTCTCCCTTCTGAAATCATTAATAAGCAATAAGAATATTATATAAGCTGGCATCTTTTTTTAAACCATGATAATTTCAAATGCTATTATAATTAGGATGAAGATGAGAGTTTGAGCTGGGGGAGGGAACAGAGAAAGGATTAAACTGATCTCCACCATGACGTTAGAAGGTAGCTTTGTCTGCTGTATCCTAGTTTGGACAATAATGGATATGCTTTAGAAACATGAAGAGGCAAATAGACAATTTATTTAAAAGTATTAATCCTTTTCATCCTGAAATGTTATCTCTTACCATAAATAGGATCACAGTTCTCCAGTCCACTTACATTCTGACTGATTGACCCTGTAGAAAAGCCTGAAGAGCAATATGTTTGTGTTGTACCCTGGTGACTGTCGGCTCCATAGTGGGTCTCATAAAGTGTACAAAAATATTCCATGGCCAAGAATATCTTTGCTTAAGCCAGAGTGATTACTTGGTGATTGAGACTGCAGTGCCATCACATCACAAGATGTGGCATCTTGGGTGGCAGGTCCCAAGCCTGACTGATCAGATATGATATTTTAATAAAAAAAAGTTTAGTCTCTTAATCGAGGAGGTGGGACTTGCTGGAGGAGGAAAACCAGGTGCAAATATGGTTCATAGATGTAACTAATAGGGCTGCTTCCTTTGGAATAGGGAAGATTTAAATAGGCACTTGTCAAAATCGTTTCTCTCTAATGCTGCAGCAGCCCTTGGATCTGAGCATGTTCCTGATGTTCCCCCTCACTCACATGCACGAACACGGGGAGGCAGGCGGGAGGAGGCAGCTGCACTGACACACTATGGGGTTTGCAAGAACACGATGGCAATTTAGAAGAGCGATTAAAAGATTGCAAACATTTATTAATAGCTTTGCTGCTGCAGCAGCTCTGCCGGAGAAGCCTTGCTTCCTCTGGGATGCTCTTACCTCCTGCCTGTTCCTTTCCAGAGCTTTAGAAACTGAAAAGTCAGGTTTGGACTGGGTTTCAGTTTAAAGCCATCATACTGCAGACCAGATTAACCCACTACCCAGTTGAGGGGACAAGGAGGACTCGAGTGTGGGAAAGAAACAAGAGAAAGTACACAGAGCAAAAAGAAAGATTTTTTTTCCCCACTTATTTCTTGGCCTTTCTTTTCTTCCCTGTGCTGCTTTCTCTTTCTCACGTTGTTCCTCTTTACCCATTCCTTCTCTTCTCCCTTGGGACAGAGTGACTTTTTGTTCAGTGCATTGGCACTAGATTCAGATGGGGGCCTACAGTGCCCTTTTGATACTGTATAACAAAATCAGTGAAAGATGGGTATAAAAGCAGTATTGGAGAGCATCTTCTGAAAATTCTGCAGAGCGATCTAATTTCCTAACCCTGGCATAATCAGTTCCTTTGTGAATCCCATGACTCTGTTGATGTCTCTTCAGAGTTTTAACATTGGGGATAGGGAGGAGGTGAACATTCAATTATTAAAAAAAAAAAAAGGAAGAAAAAGAAAAATAAAGGAAAGGGCAATTGGTAAAAGAGCAAGAAATCACCTTAATCTTCATGCTGATCCTGCTGAACAGCAGTAAGCACTGTAAATTAGATGGGCAATTCTGATGTTTGAGTGCACAGTGTCTGAGGCATTTTTATCCCACAGAGCAGATGATGGTGACTGACTTATACAAGTTTGCAATAGGAGGATATTTATCTTACACATATGGTGACCTCCTCCATATTCCTACTCACAGCAGAATAATCAGTTTCTTCCGCTTTTTATTTTTCTTTTCTAAACTGCATCCTAAGAGAAACCAAAATGTCCAGACAGGCTAAAAGGAATATACTTTTCTGTTAAACAACAATGACAGCAAATATAAATGCTGTGTCCTGGTCAATATTTGAATTCCTGGCCAATATCTGAAGTCCCAGTCAGCTATAGCTGAGTTGGATGACAGCGCACTTCAACTGTGGCATTTCCTGTACACTATGGCCAAGCAACTGGATGTACCCTGGGCATCAGCACCTTTCTACCTGTGCTTAACTTTTTAGTTCCATCTGGAGCATTTTTCTTCAGTTCATACACCCATTTTAATAATTCCACCTTGCAGTTTAAGAAAAATCTTGTTGCATAATTACTACGTCTCTGCTCAGTGCAGTAGAATAAGCAGAGGGGAAAGCAAAGTGGATTCAGTGGATCAGAAAGGAGAAAAAATTATGATGGTGAAAGAATGCAGGAATGAAATTAGAGTTGAATTATGGTTCCTGCATTACTGTTACCTGAACCTGCTGTGGGCTGAGGTGGAATTTTTTAACTGCTTCCCCTGTTCCTTGAAATTTTCAGTTTAAATATTTTCTTGGTCAGTTTTCAAGTCTAGTGTTTGGATCTTGATGGGTACGAATTTTTGTCTATTGTAAGGGAGTGTTGCTTATGAAAAACTCCTGGTTATCTCTGTTCACCTTGTACACCATGCTCTTTGTGGGAAACTGCACAAGCTGAGACAAAACAGAACACATCCTCCTATGGGATATTTAGGAAAGTCTGTATAAATTTCTGGAGAGATTGGCAGACAGCCTCTAGGGCTTAAAAAGGCTTGCTTTTCCAGGAAATATGTGTAAAACTTTGAACAATCCTAGTCTAAAAGACAGAGAACCCACCGATATATTTGAGCTAATTGCTTGTTCACTTTTTGTCTTTAGGAGCTGGAATTCCCCTTGTTCAAGTAGCCAAAGAATGACATCGATGAGGAAAAAACAGACCTGGAGGTTAGAGAGGTACCTGGTCTCAGGTAAGAAAGAATATAGATAGGAACCTGCAAGCACCAGTTCAACCGTTTCTTGTCTGATGGTTGCAAGTGGCAGCCCCTTGCAGGCAGTAGCAGCTACATTGCTCAGCTGCTCTATCAAAATTCTCATCCTTCTCTAGCAGTGGCTATTTCGTTCTCGTTGGTTTCAGTACCTTTAGTTTCCAAGTTTGCTGTGTGTGACAAGAAGATGGCTCACAGTCCTGTGGCAATTAGGACACATGTTGGTGGAATTGTTTTGTTGGGATTTTTTTCATGTCCTACAGGGTATTTTGGGATGTGTTGGCCTTTACAAATATTTAAAGCAAGAAACTGTATTTCATTAGCATTTCCCTCTTCCATCAGGATCTTGGCCCTTACTAAGGCTCTTGCCTCCCATATTCCTAGTTTTCTTTTTCTTGCTCATTAATAAAACAATATATTGTGCTTATTAAGTATCAGAATTATCATTCCCTTAGCCATAGAACTGTCACTCTAGCCTTTGCCATTGGCATTCCCAGGTACTGTTAGGACAGATGATCCCTCTGGGTACACTGGTCATACCTCTGGAAATAATTGTAATTGTACTTTGCAAATGAGCAAAATGTATTGAGATATGTCCTGTATCTTGTACTGGCTGCTATCTCTGCATCCAAGTGGAAAGTAACAGGTCTACAGCTATGGATAAAATACCTTGCTCTGAGATTCAAATACAGCAAAGGACCAAAGCATTAAGTTTCTGAAGAGTAGGGAAGTGAGGCTCTTGTGTTATTGCTCACTGATATGGGAACATTGCAAGAGAAAATAGGTACCATTCTCTGTATCCTTGTTAGGAGACAGGGAAAAGGTAATAATGAGGAAAGGGAAGACAGGTTAGAGGTAGTAGCAGAAAGGAGAATTGTCCTTTTATGAGAGCCAGGTACCAGTAAATAACTTTTAAGTGCTAAGATGGTGGTAGAAGGCAGGACTGGAATCTTTTCAAGGTTTAGATTCTTCTATGGAGTAAATAACTTCTGTTTAGGAAAAGAAATAATGGAAGATAAAATATTCCCTGACATGAATATAACAATGATGAAGCTGCACATGATGAACCTATAAAATTCCAGAGTAGGTCTGTTTTAAAACTCTATCAGAACAAAGTAATTAACTTTTAACAGAATGTATCTTGTTGCTTTGATGATGAATTATAAACTGGAGGGAAAATGAAGAGGCAGCTCATGTCAAGCTGCATCATCCTCTGCCTCTGTTCAGACAACACTGTATAACTCAGCTGTGTAACTCAGCTGGTAGCAAAAAGTCTGCCAAGCTCTGTCATTGTTTGCATCACAGCATGACCTGAAAGCAGACTTACCTTCTGCCACCACACAGTGCAGTGCTGGGGACCACTGGCAGGGGCCACAGGGCTGGGGAATATTGCTCTTGACAGCGCCACTGAACGCTGGAAAATGGAGAGAACTGAAATACATCGCTCTGTTTATTCTGTTTGTGTGGATTTTCATCACCCTTACTTGTTTTCAGTTCAAATAACAGCTATTTGTGAATTTTATTTTTCAAGATTCTGCTTGCAAAGGTTTGACTTTAACTGAACTGTTCAATTATGTTGACTGTGTGTGCTGTTGTCCAGAGCTTGCTTTCTCACACAGTGCTTGAGTGAGCCATTAAACTTAGCTTATGGATAACATACAAGAATAGTTTTGATCACATTGTCTTAAACTATCCACATGAAAGAAATGTAGCAAGTTTCCTCATGTTATGTCTCCAAATCTTGCTTTCTGGTGGTTTTGGTTTGTTTGGTTTTTTTTTTTTCTTTTAAGAACAATAATACTGGCTTCAGGACCCTGCTTGTGTTCATCTTTAGCATTGAGTTTGTATTTTCCTCCCTTCCTGATATTCTTTTCCTTCCTTTTAACCCAGTATTTGTTTAAATTATTTCCACCACTGTTAAGTATTCATACCCAAACCCTTCAGTCCCTGATAAGCACAGTAAATTAGTGTGATTTTCTTGGCTAGACTTGTGCTTTACTTACTTACATAGGTGTTTATCCTAAAATTCATGAAACATCTATCTTTATTGTCTTAGGTTTGAGAAAGGACATGTTTCAGGAGAGCTCCATCTGTCTCTGAATAAAGTCAACATGAACAAACAAATAATCATTAGAATTTCTTTACTCTGGGCACCTGGTGTCCTATGCAAGGTCAGGAAACCACACCAATCACACTCTGTTTTCCTGCAACAGAACTAAAAGAGATACAGCTGTCTGTCAGGTGGGTTAATTTCTCTCACAATGGAATAAGCAAATCTGACTTTTCTTGTTAAAATTCTCATGTTATTTTATCATAGGGAATACTGAGATGCGCCTAGGAGCACACCTCACCTAGAGGTGAGGGTTCGTCAGCTCACTTGCTTGTTGCTGGGCCCAGTTGCTGAACAATGTCACCAAATCTTGGTCAGAAGAAAGTTCTTTGTAAGCAGAATGAGAAGTTCACTCTCAGAGATCTGCTCAATCATTTCCATAACAAACCAATTAATGGGTTAGAAGCTCCAGTTGAAAACCAGAGTGGTGTGGATAATGATGTGGACAAAGGGGGTTGAAGTGCCAGTGTACGTTTCTAAGCCCTCTTGATGGATGTTACATTATTCACAAAGCAACTGTGGCTTCTTTTGGGTGCTTATGAGTAATGACTAGATCTGGATTGTTTAGTGTCCCTGTCCCCCAAGGCCACTGCCCTTTGAGAGAGAACAGTGTGTACCACTGTTTTTGGCAGCCATGCTCCCAACCTGACGCAGTCATTTTGGGGGGGCCACGGAGCTGGCAGAGATGACTCATTCCGCCTCAGTGGCTCATTGAGGAGCTGCAGGGAGAAGCTATTTATAACCAGACCTTTCAGGTTCAGTGCAGCAGCATCTTCAGCAGGAAAGGGACAAGAATGGGGATGGCACATAAGACTTCTCAGATACAGATCAACCCTCACCCCAATATTGTCCCTAGAGCCACTGGCTGACTTCAGCCAGCATCTTTCCCAAGTCTTTTGCTCAGCTGTCTGGGTGCCATGGTCCTGTTGCAAGATTCTGATGATAACTCATCAGCTTGTCAAAGAGCAGGGAGACAACTGTGAATATCATCAGTGTGAACAAAACACAAACTCTTTCTACTGTAGCTTCAAAGCTGACACTTGCTGATTCTTTCTGACTCATGGCCATAGCATTATCACCTGTATCTTTCCTTTGTCCATGTTTATCCCTGGATCACCATTAAGATGAACTCTTGTCATGGGTGTTTTCAAACAGGCTTTATGCTTCCAGCAAATCCCATGTAAACTTCCTGAGGCTTTTCTTCTCTACAAGCTAACACTATAAAACTGCAGTTGGTTTCCTGATCTTGCTGTGGACTCATTTCATCTTTAGGTGCTTCCATGACTCCACATGTGAAACAGAGATAATGATACCTCCTAGGTTAAGCACAGTGGGATCTATAGTGATGAAACACCACCTAAGTGGTTGTGTTATTATCAGAGTCACAGTACAATAGGAAAGCATTTTACACAACAGCAGAGGACAGCATGTGTTAAAGAAAATATTTGCTACAAACACGTATGTCTTTGTATCTAGGTAACTCTGGACTTTATCGTGAAGCATACTAGCGCACATAAAAACTTTATGTCAAATTAAACTTCTTTGAGTTTCTGTTCTCTTAATTGGCTTTTGAATTCAAAGCCACAAAGCGCCAGGGGTCCTATTGTATAAATGCCTACCTTGTTCTTTTTCTGTCCTATTCTTAAACCAATTTGCATGCATGCCTGGAACTGGACTGGGGTTAGATGGCTCCTTTTCTCCAGTCTGTTGCTTCTTCCCATAGTTTAAATGCTGCATTTCTGGCCCTTCATCTTCTCTTTTTTTTCCTCTTTACTTCTTTCTTCCTCTCTGTTCTTCATTCAGTAGACAATTGGCTCAGCAGTGTGCAGCTGTTGCACAGTTTGATCAGTGTAAACACTCTGTGTTAAGGCCATTTGGTAGATCCATATGGGTTTCCTTGGTGGTCTCTCTTTGGCTGCCCTACATCCCTGTGCTATGGACCCAATGCCATAGTAGCCTTTTTACAGTGGGTTGTGTTGATTATCTTCATACAGAAGCTTTGCTATAAATAGTTCTTGCCTTCAGCTTTGGCAACGAGCGAAAGGGGAAGTCTACCTTGCATAAACAAGGCTGCAATGATAATTTATATCTTTAAGTCCAGCTATAAGACTGCAGAGATATATGAATGTGACAATGCACCTCATGACCTGGACTGGAGATTGCCTCTGCACTGTGGTCCAAACTCTTCCTAGCTGCCACATTATTTTCTGTAATGTCTGTTTCATTTTGGGAAAAGTAGACATTTGGCTTTTACGATTGCAAGTAAACTTCCAAAGCATCAACAAAATGTAACTGGTGCAGAGATGTTTGTACCAGTCTTGAGAAAAAGAGACCATATTTCAGTGACATGGGGTGCAGTGTTTTATGGGGTTTTTTTTGAGGGGTAAACTAAGGTGCTTATAACTCATAAGTGATTATAATTAGAAGGTCAACTTTGCTCCTTGTCTTCAGCAAATTTTACACAGTAGATAAAATGGTTCTTAGAGCCGTTGGTTTATCCTTTTAGCAGCTGCCCTGTCTTCCCTTTGGCACTTTGGGTAGCCATGAGTACATGAGTATGGAAGTGCAGCTGGCTCCCCTGGGTGTCTCATCACTCCACTTGGCCTGAGGCTTGCAACATTCTTGAGCAGACCCCTGGAAGGGGATCCCAAGGATGGTAAATTTGACCAGAGAGTGCACAAGGTGATGTGTCCAGGTTCGACTTCATGAACCCAGAACCAAGAGGGCTGGGAGGGGAAACCAAGAGTGTTCATACATGTCAGAGCCTGAAAGGATTTACTTCCCTGCATTTCCAATTGCTTGTTTTCTATCTGGGGAAAATCCCTTTTGACAGCCCAGGCGGTGAGCTTCTAATTCTTGTCTCCGGCTCATTTTTCACTTCAATCCCTCAGCGAACGGATTTTAATGCTTGATGGATTCAAACAAAATTATTTCCGTTCCTGTGGCTTTGCAAAAGCCTCTAGGGTGTGTGTATGTGCGCACAGGGGAGGAGGGATGGGGCTTGTTTTCGTTACACTCCAGTAAGCCTCCTCTCCAAGGGAGACCTATTTCATTTCTTCATTAAGGGCTTTATTGCTGATGATTCCTCCCATGCTGTCCTCCTGGCTCTTGGGTCACAGGAGGTCCTGTAAAACATTTGCTGTTCCAAGGGCTACAGGGTGCAATGTTCCAGATCAGTGTTTCTGCAGCAAGTGGGGATTCAGATAATATGACCATACTGTGCTTCCAGGAGTAGCACTGGACTAGAGGGAATAACTGTGGGAAAACTTTCATCCTCCCCAGCTCTCACTGGGAGTGAGACAACACCAGAGGATGAGGGATGGGGTTAGTGACAGAACCATTATCTGAGTAATCAGTAGTGTTTAGCATTGACATCTTGTTTGAACATGTGTACAATTCACCCTACTGCCATTGTAATAGACAAGTGTTGCTTTTTATTACTTTAAAAATTTTCTTCATTTTATTTAATTAATATTAATTTTATGAATTTTTAATTAGTTTCCAGGCTCTCTTGCCAACAAAAATCACTGCAGGGAGCTGTGCAGGGGCTCTGCTTGCATAACATTAAGTAATCAGTCAGAATTTCAGCTGCCCAATGACCATGTGTTTCTGCTGGGCTTCTTCCACAGAGTTCCTGTGTCTGGGAGGCTAAACTATTGAAATGCTCAGTATCTCACCCTCCTATTCAAACCAGATCATTGTCATCAAAATTTACAAAACAATTGCTCTATGATACACAGCTCTAATAAGGATTTATAACTAATAAAAGCTAAATATCCTCATTATTCTCTGAAGAATTTAGAGTGTAGCATAAAGTTGATGATGTCTGCCAGTGTATAAAACTACTGTTGTTATGATGTGCTAAGCCCACTTGGTGATACCATATCTAGATTAAGTTGTTTCAACTTATTATAACTGCTCCCAAGCTGTCACGTTGTTAGTCAAGGCAAAAATCTTGTTCCTGGAGTCGGAAATATATCCTGTGTTTCTCTACAGCATATGCCTATCTTCTAGGACAAGTATTTGTTTAGAGTTACTGATCATCATAAATGATGATCTGTATTGCGTCAGGTTTGTAAAGCTGGTGGATCTGGGGACTACAAGGTGTAACTTGTGAGTTTGTTCCTTTTTATCTCTTTATATTATTTCAAACCCCCAGTTCCTTTTCTAACTTCAGGGTTTTTTTCAGTATGTGTTCTCATTTTTTATTTTGTTAAATACATTGTCTACAGGTGAAAAGCCCTATTTTATTAGTGTACTTTTCTAAGATGTTGCATCAGAGACTATTATTTTGCATTATGAATACACAAAATTATACATAGAGTATGCATTGAAATTTTAGTTGTAAATACAGTAACAGTACTTCAATAATTATTTATCTAGTTAATATAGTCTTGCTTATAATTGTATTTTTATTTCAACTTTGTCAATAATCCTCAAGATTTCAAGCCAGGGATAATAAATTGAAGTGGTAATGAACTTTGGAACTTCATTAATAAAATGATGCAAAGTCTGTTAGGTGGAAGAGGACATTAATTTATGAACCAATAGATACTACTGGCCTGAAGGCTTCAGCTAATTGTTACAGCAAAGGTACATGCAAGTCTCATTTTGCGTATCTTTAGATTGCAGAAAAGAAATCAATCTAATTGACAGTTTCCTAAGGATCAATTAGAATTTGGATTAATTGTGAGGAATTTGGATTTACTTGCCTCACATCAAATTATTTGATATTAAATATGTATTAGCATTTGACTGCAACAGTTTTATCAACAGGATTTGCCAATAAATGGTAACTTATTTTAATACTGATTTCCACCACATCGTTGAAGTGAGGACAATGGAGACTGGAAGTTATCCACAGTGACAGAATATGGTGTCAGTACCACTGAGAAAGCAGCATGTTGGGTTTTCTCTGTCACTTGTCTTTTTTACTTAGTTAGCAACTGAGACCAATACACCTTTCCAGCATTGGAAAATCTGAGATACGTCTGGTGTCTTTCAGCTGGAAAATCAGTATCAAGCTTTTCTTTGCATTCCATGTTGTACCAACTTTCCTAGCTGTGCTGCCATTGGCTCAAGTCTAGGGCTTGCTGTGCCTCTGGCACACTAAACAATACTCTTTCCACTACCCTCAAATGTTTTTCAGTTTCTTATTTACTCATATATCTAGTCTCTATAGCCCTTTAATAGTGACACCCTTATCAGTGTCATCTCTGAATTTTACCTGGGTATTCCTTGATATATTTGTTATTTTATTTTTTTAATTGCATGTTGAGACTGCATCTAGCATGGTATTCCTGTGCCATTGCCCAATGTAATAAATGTTTTATTTCCTTTAAAGCTGATAGCATATTCATTTCCCACTGCAACACTGAGCTTTCCCCTATGAACATTTCACTGGAGGTGGCACTGCAGAGGTCTTGTCCGTGTTGTGCAAGCTCTGCTGCTCCTGGCAAAATGTGCAAAGCTGATCCATGACATTTCTGGCTTCTTCTTCTGCATGCCAAATATATTCTCAGTTCATCCCAGTTATCATAGACCATGTGTGGTTCTCCATAATTTGATCTTTGAGCTTACATCTCTCAGATCTCTTGTATGGTGTATTTTGTGTTTTCATGGAGTTTAGATCTGACTTGCACTTAATTCTGGACTGGATGACTGCCAGAGGCTGGTTCTTTGACCTTCTATCAGTTTTGAAAATTTTGAGGGTGAATAAATTCCCTTATCAAGAGGACAGACCTTAATTTGGATTTTCTGAAAAATTCTTGGGAGAGACACCCCTTAGTAATCTTTGAAGAGGTAAGAATCAGCCAGGCACACGCATTTCTTCAAAAGAAAATAAATCTTAACATTTCATTTTTACGTGAAGTGCACTATCTCATAATGTATATGGATTTCTAAGGAGTCACTGCCAGAATTGACTGGAATGTCTTAAACATNTTTTTTTTTATATTTGCCTAAAGAAAATAAATCTTAACATTTCATTTTTACGTGAAGTGCACTATCTCATAATGTATATGGATTTCTAAGGAGTCACTGCCAGAATTGACTGGAATGTCTTAAACATTTCAAATGCATCAAAATTGAGTATTAAGAAAAATAAAGCTTCTGATTGTCTTCCTTTTTACTGGCATACATGGCTTTTAAATAAACATGGATTCATAGCACATACACATGCAATTTATGTTTTCCCAATTGCCTTCTGTATTTCCAGACTTTCAGCTCTTCTGAACATCTCAGTAGCTTCTTCTTTTCTGTTGAAGTTACACTGCTTGGCATCTTTTTATTCCTGATACCATATGGCATTCCTTAATCCCTCTGCACCCAAACTGCTTTCAAAGTTATTCCTTATTAGTGACGCATTTCCAGCTGTCTCTGCTTAACCCAATGAAGGCTTTTGCCATGTCTCTGCTCCTGAGCCTGGGCAAATGAACCATTTACAGTTACAGTGGCCAAGGCTATGCCTTGGGAGGGAACATGCTGCAGGCAGTCCCTGCAGTAGAAGTCATCGTGTGGGAATGACACACTGGCAGAGGGGGTCAGTCTCCAGGTTCTTCCAAGAGGAGGACACCTTGTAAGTAAGAAATATATTCAAAATGCAGCCAATACTATTTGCCTGATTACAGTGTATTACAACCTGATATTTCAGTAGAACACAGTGAAACTATCAGAGCAATTGTTCCCATGAGAGTCACAGAGAAATGGCCCAGGCTGTCAAAATAAATACCCTTTCGGGCTCTTCCTTGAGATATTGTTTTTGGAAAATATTATCAATCTCCAGAAAATAATCTAATAAACCTCCATTTGTTTATGTAGCATTGAGCCCCTGTAAACATCCACGCTCATTTCTCTTGGCTGCTGCTCTGGTGTGAGGAGCTGACATCACCATTGAGTGACAAAAGTACCAAGTGGGAATTCTGTTCTCACATGGTCTTCCCAGGACAGCCAGTACAGCCACAGGGGTGTAAATGAGCAGATGCTTTTCTCTTCTTCTGCAGATACCTTCTGTCAGAGGGCACATTGCTGAGCAAGAGTCTCTAGGCTCCACTCCTAAGTTTTGTCTTTTTTCTTCTGCACAAGTAGCTGCTGCTGCTGTTATTATTGTTATTATTAATCATCAGTATTGTTATGTGATGCTGCAGCTCTCTTCCCCTTCTTCTAAGATGTTGTTTCTGCCACAGCCTTTTCTGCCTTTGATCACAACCAAGAAAATGGCTTTGACATTGTATATATTTCCCTAGCCCACTGCAAAGTCCTAATCCTTCTAATAGCTGGAGGTTTTCAGTTTAAGTCTTTTATTAATATTCAGTCTTAATTGTAAAGCACTTCAGTGATATCCAAAAGCCTGTCTTACATAACAGTCTTATCCACATTTGAGTTCTTCAGAGCTGGAGTGTCAGGAAAAACCTCTGTTTGATCTGCCTCGTCTGTCATTAGTCCTCATGCCTTTAATGCACAAACCCATTAACAATACGTTTCAACTGTCTAAGCTCAGATAATGTATATTTTTAAATATTTGATATTATTAGAAAGAGTATGACTTGCTGTCATGTACATATTTAAGTGGTGTCGTGAGCAGAGTCTTTATAAAGTCTTCTGGGAGCCTTGTTTGCAGCTCTAAATCATCTGGAAAGTGAAAGAAGCTATAGGAAATTGAGGTAATTAAGACATTTCATAAAGTGCCAGTGATGATAAGCTCCTACTATGCCTTAGGTTTTCCTCAGCTGGATAAACAGGCAAGAGTACCTGGAAACTGGGAAATACTTCCTTCCTGATAGTGGATGTCCCAGAAAGTCACTGAAAAGTAATAAAAGAGAGACATTTTTGCTAATCAATAATACATTTTTGAATTATGGTTTTTAAGATTTTAATTCATTGTAAATGATCATTCACTTTCCTCTTACAGTGATTCAGCTATTTTAGGAAAGTGCCAGCTCTTCCTAATGTTTATGTATTTTAGTAAGGACTAGGAGTGAGCCTTCACACTGGCATATTTACAATATGAACCCTTCATGTTTACTTAAGGAGATGTGTCGTAGTTTGAGGGTTTTCAGAGGATTGATTCAGCTCAGACATACATTGTTCAGATTGAACAAAGCCCAAAGTGTAAAGATAGCCCGAAGTGAGAGGCTTTCCAGTAAACTAATGCGGGGAACACAGTTTTAAAACAGTTTGATGTTATTAATAAGCAGATAAAAGAGAGATGTAAACTTGGGCTTCAGACGGTAAATATTAACATCTCCTTAAAATCCACCTCAAGGGACATAACAGCACATGTCCACAGTTTGCATTTAGAAGTCATACCCAGAGGCAGATTTCTGTTTCCTCCAGCTTCTGTACATGCTGTGTTAAAAGATTTTTAGAAGCCTGCAAGACTTTCTCCTTTGATTCTGAACAGAGAATCTTAAATCCAAAAGCCTAAGAACCCCTTTGGAAAGCAGATGTTGCTTCCTGTTCTTCACATGGAAAGGAACTAAGCCATAGTGCAGTAAAGCTGAAATCCCTGTAGGAACTCTTCACTGGGGGGAAGTACCAGAATTTATCATTTCTGATTCAAGCAAAATTATGGGCAGTAAGGGTGGTCATGAACTCGTCTTTTGACAGCAGTTCTCTGCTTACACACTGGCGTTATGTTGACTGCCTGAAAACTGCAAACTGATTTTTGCCACTGCACAGCTAAAACTACTTATTCTGTAGAGTTAATTTGATCCTTTGATAATTATGAAATAGAAATGCTTCTCTAGATGTTGAAAGGAATTGTTGGAAATCACTAAAAATTTAAATTATTCAATATAACTTGATAATTGTACTAATGAGATGTTGTTAGATACAACATTGCACATAGAAATATAGCACCCCTCTGAAAAGAGGAATAGAAAGCATTTTGCAACAAACTTATTTGTACAGTTGACAAAATACTTTATCTGAAATTGAAAGGTAATTTAGGCAGGCTGATACTACCGAAGCTGTAATTTTGTTCAGGACATCAGGTCTTCTATTTAATTATTGAAAAAAAATTAGATCCTTAAAGATAAGGAGTTCTCAGTGCCTTTGTCTAGTTTCCTGTGCCAGTGACACTGGTAGCAGCATCTTGTCCTTCTCCCTCCACAAGCCTGCTGGCTCAGCAGGGAGGTGGGCATGTGTGCACAGGAGCTGTTTCAGCTGATGCTCAAACAAGGTGTCCTTCCTCACTGGCATCTTAGGGCTATTTGTCATCTGAAAGGCACTACTGGCTGCTAACAAACCTGACCACATTTTGTAACTCAGCTTCCTTTGTAACAGCTTTTCTTTCTGGTGATAAACCAGATGTGCCAAACCCTGTCTCTCCCTGGAGCTATATTCTACTTATAACTGTGCTGGTTATGTATCAGTATCAATGTTCATTAAATAAAAAATTTGAGAGAGAGCAGCTCTATAGAGAGAGAACAGCTACCCTGGAGATAATGAGTGATTCACTCCAGTTGATCCCAAATGAATTTCAACTCACTGTAGTTATTTCATACTCTTGCCTGTTTGTTGTATAACTAAGTTTACATTGTATAATGGAGTTGTTCCATGACACATTTAGTTGTTCAGCTCATATTTTAGTTGTTGGTGTTGAAAGAGTCAAAGGATGAAAGCAGTGCCTACTTTTATCCTGATTTCCCAGGTGCATCAAAAGTGGAAGAATAAAATATGAGGACTGATGTATGATAATCTTGATACACCTTAATACTCTTCCCACTGGAAAATATCCCTCTCCCAAAATAAATACAAGAGGTCTTCTTTGCCAGGAGACTGGCCTGAGATCTGGCTGCTAGACAATGAGCAAGCAATAGCAATTTATTCAGCTTTGTCCCTAAACTACTTCCAACCCAAATTGCAAGTATCTGGCCTTCAGTGCTGCTCTCTTTCCATCCCTGAACTAATTCTTTAGGCAGCTGATAAATAACCTTTTTTCTTTTTTTTTTAAACTGGCAAAGATTAAATGTTCCTAGTTGGAAAAAAAAAAAAAAAGGCAGGCTTTTTACCTGATAATCAGGAATCCTTTTAAATGCAGCTGAAGAGTCCACCTGTCTCTCTGAAAAGCAGCCATAATCCTGAAGTCCAGATCACATTTCAGAAAGAAATTACTCCATCACATATGTAGTTTATTGTACTTGTAAAACATCTGCATGAGCTTGTGAAAAGCTTTGCTCTTACCAAAGAGCTTTGCTCAGGTCTTCTGAAAAGTGGAAAATTATGAAGTGATTTAATTTTCTCCCTCCTAAGTTAATTTTTGCTCTCCGTGTAAACCAAAGACAAGCTGACCAATTGAGCATCCCTTTTTTATTTACTATTTGTCATCGTTTTATGCCTCCATCCTGTGTCAAATGGAGAGAGAGACCACTGCCACTGTTAAATCCACATCAGTTTTGCTTCAGTGATTTTCAGAGGTTTGGGGTTTTTGTCCTGGAACCTGTACTCAGACCTTTAATGTGCTTCCTGCCTGCCTTGTGGTTCACCTCCACTTGCAGAGCAGTGCTTTCTACAGAGATGTGACTGTGAAGTTGACTGTAGTTTGGCAACAGAGATGTCTGATATGAAAGAGGTGACATTTGCCAGCCGTGGGCTCTACAACTGCAAAGCTGAGCCAGCTATATCAGCTTAATTAATTGCATTCCTAGCTGTATGAACTGAGACTGAGACTCAAAAAGGGTGTGTAGGAAGGAGGTAGGGTGAGGAGTAATTCCAGGAAAATTATTTACTTTTGTTACATTCCTGGAGTAGGGAAGGTTGGATCCCTTCATAGGAGTCTGGCTAGAGTTAGGCCACACATGGTAGCTCAGGGAGCCCAGTTGTATCTGTTCCATTGAAAAGCAGAATTTCTGTTACTTCTGCTTTTATGTTATTTGTTTTCACAAGCTAAGAAAGGGTTGGGGCATCATCTCTATGTGAAATGTGGTCTCCTTCTCTGACTGGCCTTTCACGTGCCAATAACATGAAGCTGTAGAGGCAAGCCCAGATCTATGCCCTCACAAAGCATCACAGTGAAAAGATTTGTTGCTTCTCTTTGGAAACAATTCCCCTCTTCCACACTCATGATTGCACTTACCTGTTTTTCCCACTGCAAGCCTTGTGGGCACAGCCTGGCCCTCTGGCCAGTCCTGTATATTTAATAGATTTACATTATAATGTATAGAGAACTTCACCTTTGTCCCTACATACTTCTTCTACCCCTAATCTCTCTGTCATCTGGCTTTTCTACAATTGTGTTTTTCCTGTCATTCATCCATTTCTCTTGTGGACTGTTCTTTTTGTTCCATTGCCCTTCATCCTCCTTTCCCATTCCTGTAGGCTTATTACAGGATCACACTGCAGCCTTTCCACCTTCAATGCTATTTGACCATAGAAAACAGTGACATCCAATCTATCTGCCACTGCCCCGACAAATACAAAGGGAAGTTCTCTCTTTGCAATCAGGATGCAAGTAACCTGAAGGATGGATTTGAGCACAGGGATTACAGCTGGAACAATAATGCCTTTGTAATACTGTCAGGATTATTCTTCTCCTGTGGAGAAAAACTTGAAGAGCAAAACCAAGTCTTCAAGCAAACAGAATCTCCAGCTGTCAGTGCTTTTGCTTCCTCTGGAGGAGACACATGCCTGTCTAAATACAATATGCCTGAAGACCAACACTTGGCATCTACATGACTATTGAAACATGATGTGTTTCTAAAATCCTCTAAAAGCAATGGAGGGGAAAGGAAAAGGCCTTAAATGAGGGCTAGGCAGTTCATCTTCTGTTACAGGACAGATTCCTGATTAGTATCCTGATTCTCAGACCAGGCCAGCTTAGACTTTAGCTTGCTTTAGCAAATTGTTTGTATGATATCATACTTACCCTAGATGATTATGTTCTTGAAAATGCAGGTGGGAGAAATAATAAAGACTGAAAAAACATCACAGACATTTTGTGCCTTCCCATCAACAACTTGCTGGAGACTTTTTTTTAATGGGCAGTGCTCACACATTTTACTCTTAAACTCCTTTTCTAGGCCTTTAACTGAAATGGAATTCAGGGCAGGCAATGCAGCCCTTGTTTGTTTCAACAATATTCCCATTTTTGTTAAAAATTTTCTCTATGCACAAGTGAAGCCAAAAAGAATTGACCAAACCCTTCCCCTCAGAAATGCTCATGCATTTGCTTACAGGCTTGCTTTTTGATAAGCACTCTTACAGAAAGCCATGATTTTACACTTGCAGGCAGTGCTGTTTGTCACTGCACGCTGGAATTGGATCTACCTTCCCCCGCCAGCCCCAGGCTACTCACTTGCTCCAGAATCCCCCAGGTTCGGGAGGAAAGCACAGCTCCTCTCTGGCTTGGCCTTGGACTGAATCACACGGATACTTTAACTTAGCTCTGTCTCAGGAAGCAGCGAGCGTGCATGTTACATAATATAATCTTCATGTCTTGAGGATTCAGGCCTGTCCTCTTTTGTGCTGCCAGATGGAAGAGGAGCCACGCTCTCTCTGGAGAGATGTCCCTACACATCTCGCTGCTCAGCTGTGCTGGAATTAATGTGCTTCTCTCTGCAGCGGGGCACTGTTTTTCCCTGGCATTTGGCTCCAGAATAACTAGCTCTTTAGTATGCAGTGGATGCTATGCAGCCACTGGGATCCCAAGATTAATTTGTCTAGAAAAAGAGATACATGAGGAACCTCCAAAAGGAATTTGTGGGAGGATGTACTCCAGATGCTCTCAACAGCTATGGTTTGTTTCCAGCTGAAACCCAGATACAGGTGTTGTGGATAGCCAGGTTTCTGCTTTGTGCTCTCACTCTGTCCCATTACAGTTTTTTCAGCTGCTGCTGCTGTTTTGTTACTCGGTTCTGTAACATGGCCCCTGTCCGCATTGTTATTGCCTCTGTTAGTCAAGCCGTTTCATGCCCTGATCCCTGACGTGCTCTCCAAAGTGATGAATCACACCTGCACTAGTGAGTCCCTTCTTGCTAATGAGACATATGCTCTAAATTCTGCAGTGCTCAGTTGTTTGAGGCAAGGAGCTACAACCCACCTGTAGACAGAAATGACACTACAATCCTCAGGAATAGCTCAAAAGACCCCAAGGAGGGTGAGGGCAGTGTTAGTCAAACTAGCGAGGAATCTTATCTGTGGGACTTCCTCACAACAATGCCTCATCAGTACTAGCTGTCACTCCAAAAACAGCAGCTCCTCTAGAAGTAATGTTACATCCTGATGGAATTAACTCCCCAAGACATGGAGCTATTGAGAAATATTCCTTTCAGCCTCCTGCTACCTCTGAGATTCCTGGCAGAAGGACCCCTGTAGCAGCCATGGCTCCAGCAATGCAGGTGCAATAGGGAAAGCCAGAAGTCATGTTCATCCAGCCATGAGTACTGATTCTGCACTGCTGACAACAAACAGGAGCAGCCTGTTCTGAAATAAAAACCAGTCCACAACAAAACCCCAAAAGGTATCTTGGCTATAATTAGAAGCTGAAATGATGTTGCAGGTTTGAGTGGAAATTTGGTGCTTGACAAACGTCCCTGCCACGAACCCCTTCAACAGCCCATTTAGCCAGCACAACAGCTGCTGCCAAGTGTCCTAAGCGGGAACGGGGCAGAGGGGCCAGCCTCTTCTGCTCTCTGCCATCCATAAGATGGATGGAGGGCACCTTGGGCAGGAATTGCACATGGCTGCTGCACATCTGGTGCTGATAGCACAGCTGATGAGATGAAGCAACGCTGAGCCAGGGCTGCAGCATCTTCCTCTTTGTATGGCAGCTTTGCCCTGACCAGCACATGTATCTGTAGTGGTGGGGGCACAGCAACACAGGCTGCAATGGGACCCCAGCCTGCAGAGAAGTTGCGCTTGTATTGTTGCAGAGAAGACTGTCATCACATAGTAACTGCTGTGCATGTGCCAGCAAGAGCAGAGTGAGCATGAGTAAGCTTATTATGCGATAATCACACCTTCATCTTTCTGGATAGATAAACTGCTGAGGTATCCAAGTCTGGCAGTGAGGCACAATCACTGTCTGAGGATGAGCAAGAAGCAACTGGGACCTTTCCCCATTGGAAACATGTCTGATTTGATGCCATTATCTCTTTCTGTTTTTAAACAGAACATCGTTATTGAACCACCTGTTGCCACTTAATTACCTGTGTTTGATTACAAAGATGTTAAGTAATCGGCTTTTTAGGTACAAACTCCTTCATTTTTATATCCTTGCATGATGTCCCCTAGCAAAGCTTTTATGTCCATTTCAAAAGCTGCATTAAAACTTCTCCTGTGAGCTGTGTCAGGGACAGCGGCCCAGCCTCCTCTCCTGAACTTTGTGGATCAAGACTTTGAATCCTCTCTGTTATACTGATCAGACCTATAGGTGCCGAGCTATGGGGCAGTNCCCGGAGGGGGAGACGGTGCCCGCCAGCCCCCGCCGGAGCGCCCCTGCCGCGGCCTTTGTCTGCGCTGTCACATGGGCCGCGGTGCGGGATTTAAGCGGGTCTCCGCAGGACATGCCGTGAGCGGCGCGCCGCAGCCCTGCCCGCAGCGGCAGCGCTCCGCCCGGCCGGGGATGCGGCTCTAGCGGCCCCGCGATGAGCGGCTCCTCCATGGCGAAGAGCGAGTCCCGCANGCACAATCACTGTCTGAGGATGAGCAAGAAGCAACTGGGACCTTTCCCCATTGGAAACATGTCTGATTTGATGCCATTATCTCTTTCTGTTTTTAAACAGAACATCGTTATTGAACCACCTGTTGCCACTTAATTACCTGTGTTTGATTACAAAGATGTTAAGTAATCGGCTTTTTAGGTACAAACTCCTTCATTTTTATATCCTTGCATGATGTCCCCTAGCAAAGCTTTTATGTCCATTTCAAAAGCTGCATTAAAACTTCTCCTGTGAGCTGTGTCAGGGACAGCGGCCCAGCCTCCTCTCCTGAACTTTGTGGATCAAGACTTTGAATCCTCTCTGTTATACTGATCAGACCTATAGGTGCCGAGCTATGGGGCAGTGTCCACCGCGGCCCCGTGTCGGTAGGCTGAGCACGCAGGTGGTGCACTCAGGTGGGCCACGACCCCCAAAGCGTCCTGGGTCCTGGCTGCGGTGTGAAGGAACTCTCCGAGGGGCACACGTGTGGGCAGGTGGGTCACCCCGTGGGGCAGGGGTGCTCACCTTCCCGGCTCTGCCCTCGGAGGCACTGAACTCCTTCCCTGGGAGCCTCGGGAGCCTCGGGAGGCAGGCCTCTCTCACCGTCGCCCCCGGGACGCCGCCAACCTCGCCGCCCGCGCCGCCGAGGGCGATGGTCCCGCGGCTCCCGCC
>VXBC01004056.1:101398-142256 GCA_013399945.1 Ploceus nigricollis | reverse complement strand
CGCCTCGTCCCGGGGCCCTTCCCCGCCCGGCGGAGCCGCCTTGACACAGACCCGCCGCGCTCTGGGCTCCTGGGGCATGCCCTGTCCCTGGGCCGCCCGGTGAGTGTGTAAGACCCGGGGAGAGCCCCGCTGTTGCCGTGAAGTAGGCGAGAGCCGCTCCCAACTGCGTATTCACAGGGGTCCGGATACCTGCGTGGGGCCCGTACANCTACTGATGTAGTAATACAATATTCCAGACAAGAGCCATTCTGTACAGCAGTGATCACTTCTGGTGTGATATTTGCAAAGGGCTGCGCTGATCTGACAGTACCATCCCACTGTAGCAGAAGGCAGCAAACGAAGTATTACCACCATGCCACAGTTTTTGGAAGCACAGCTGAGTTAGCAAGAGGACAACGCCACAGACTTACCTGGTGACAGTGCAGTGTGAGTATGGGCTGGTTTTATGCGGGACAGTGGGACGGCAGGACAGCAGTGTTTTAAAGTGCCTTGCAGTGGCAGAAGCTCAGTGCAGTGTGAGAGCAGTGCTGTGACTCACGGGTGTAGCTGGCAAGGGATGTGTGTATGATAATGCAGCAAAGCGGGAAAGAAAAGAGAGCATGAGGAAGATGTTTCATGTGATTTTGGCCTGATAGGATAGTGTTGGAGTGGCCAAGTGGCAAAAGTGTGTTGTGAAGCATAAGGGAGCATGCTTATTACCCCTGCAGAGCAGAAGAGCATGAGGGTCCTGTAGTGTCTCTAGTGTGGCTACAGATCACAGTTCAGCAACAGAAGAGGAGTGGTGACCCCTCAGCAGCTGGGATGGCAGTGATGTGGCAGCCTGGCAGCAAGACACAGTTTGTTAGCATGACAACAGTAGAAACAGCAGCACAGAGACCGGGACAGCAGTGCGGTGGCAGCAGGACCGCAGTGCAAGTTTTGTGGCATTCCTGGGGCAGCGGTGATGTGGCTGCAGCGCCCACGGTGCAGCAGCCGCTTGGCACCTGGCTCACCACGGCTCTGTACAGGGACTGCGGCACAGACAGCCACTGGTTCTCATCGCTTCATTCCTCCTGTGCCTCAGCGCTGGCCTAGCTGGCACCTTCAAGAAGAGCTTTTTCCGGGCATTTGCTATGCAATATTAATTTGTAAGTGATCCTGCCATGCGAGACCTGAACGTTTTCAGAGCCGTTTAGCTTTCACACCCTACTTGACTGTTAAATTTTTCAGTGAGGTGATTCCCCAACAGTTTTCTGTCAATTGCCTCTGGTAGCATGGAGATCAAAGGGGTCAAACAATTGCCGTAGAGAATCATGAAATATTTACAGGGTTCTGCTGTTAGCACTGTGGCCAAAGGAGCTTTTGTATTTCTATTTGTACAGGGAGTTTAAAGCCTCTCCTGCACCATCTCCCATTCCTGCTTTAATGTCAGTGTCCACATTACCGTTAAAATAGGGAAGGAATCTTTCTGTATTTCCTGTGAAATTTTCCTTTTATTTTCCTGCTCCATCCCCTTTTATTCTTGAGCTTTAGTTCTTAACAGGTTTTAATGGACCTTACAGCAAACTGGGATGACAGAAGTGGCCCCATTTTGGGACAGGAGGTGACCCCGGGCTGCCTGTGTGGAAAGCATGTCAAGAACATTCTCCTCTGACCAGCCGAGAGCATGTAGGGAAAAGGTGCCTTGTCCAGCCTCTCACCTTTCTGGTCTTCTCATCTGCCAGATAACTTTGTTCCCTCCAATGTCTTTGGCTTCAGCTGATTCTAACAGGCATTTTGCCCAAGAGCAGTCACTGCATCAGGACCATTCTTGGAGATCCACCCCTGGAGATGTAGGAAGCCCTGGCCAGTCCTGCCAGGGTAGAGTGGCTCCTGGCTTAGTAATGGGAGTTTTCAGCTGGCCCTGTGTATTAGTGAGGGAGGCTGCACCGTCTTGGGCTGCCCTGGAGCAGTGACGCCAGCAATGGAAACTTTCACGTGTCACGCTGTAGGGTGGCGAGGTGAAGGTGAAAGGTCTGGGTTTCCAGGTGCTCACGTGCTGTGTTGTGCCTGTAAGGCAGGTGAAGCAGTGGCATGTCAGGGCTCGTGACAAACTGAGACAGTCTCTAACTAAACTGCTCATTAACACTGTTAAGTCGGCACAGTAATTTGGGGTGAACAGACTTCTGGCTTAGCATGACTGACCGCCGAAGTGATGCTGGTCCCGTGGCACGGTCTTGGCTCGCATGGAGTATGGAGCGTGGGTGCACAGATTAGGAGGCAGAAAAAACCCGGAGAAATGCCGTATCCTGCACCGACTTTTCCTCCGTGTTTCATGGCACCTCTGAAGGCTTATACCGGCCCCAAAAGGGTCCCTGAGGGCGCGGGCGGAGAGGGAAGGGAGTCCCCGTGGCCGCAAGGGACACTCCCGAGGACAGCAGCATTCCCTCTGCTGCTGCCTGTCTCGNGTCCGGATACCTGCGTGGGGCCCGTACAGCTTGCATGCTTCCATCCCTGCATGAATTGCCACAGCCCATGTCCATGCATGTAGATTTACATAAAAAGCCTTCATATACATGTCTTGTCTATGTACACACAGCCTGCTCGTGCAGCCTCTGCTAAATCTTCTGTGTGGCTACACAACCACCTCTGTACACGCTTATGCATTCCTGTGCTTAAAACATCGCTTGGCGTTTGTGTGCACACCTGCCTGCTGACACCTGCCACACCTTCCAAGGTACGTCTCATGTTTTTATATGTAATGAACTCAGACACAGAGAAACATTGTTCCACTTGGGCATATCCACTCAGTTACTCCTTTGCTCTGCTTGGAGAAAAGTTCATCACATTTATTGCTTGTAAAGAGCTTGAGGGATGTGAGCCAGAATCACTAAGGGGCAATGGATAAGCCTCCTGCCTGCAGTCGGTCTGCCAGCAAACATTAATCTTTGTCAGTGATTTACTTTTTAAACAAATCTGTTTTAAAAGGCTATAGAAAAACATCAAAATAAAACCAAGCTAAAAGAACATTCATTAAATATTCTGTTCATGAAATATACAGCAGTATGATCTAATGCATTGAAATACACAAACCTTCTGGTTAGATTCAGCTTATCTTTGGAGAGGAAAAAAAAGCTTTCAGTAATAAATTAATCATCATTTATATAAGTCCACTGTCCATTTTGTAAAGCTTTACCACCTTCAGTTTTGTTTCATGCAATCCTGGGTTTCAACACAATGTCAGGGAAGTTTAGCTTTAGATGTAGTGGCTGGGCTGCAGGTTGTCAGCTGAACTAGCTGTGATTCTTTGTAGCATTCCAGCTTCAGTAACTGTTTTTCCCTGATGCGTCCATGAGTGGTATTGATTTCCAATAACAAGCAGCTATATGGTGTGCATTCAGTAAAATATGCCTAGCTAACTTTGGGCCCTGTTTCAATAATCCTCTGACATTCCTGTGACCTTAGAGAGCAGCAGCAGTGTCCATGAACCTGAGTAATCCTTCAGTCAAATGCCCCACTTAAAAATAAAGAGAAAGAACTGTCCTAGCTATGGTCATATTTAGATTTTTAGTAGCTTTCTGCACCAGCATAAGACCATGAACTCAATGCTATCCGTGAATGAAGACATTAGCAATATTCTAATATTTCTTCCACCCATTCCTCCCCTAGAGTACTTTGCATCTTGCAACCATCTTTGGGAGGAATACACAGCATTGTTTCATCCCACTCAGACAAAACACATTCTCTGCTCTTGGAAGGAAACAGGCAGCTGTGTAACATTTGGAAGCATCATGTCACAACAGCTGAAGGCAGGAAGTAGAAAAACACCAGCAACCTCAATGTGTTCTGCTGAAATAAGACACAAAGGGTTTAGATACTTTGGGACCAGCTGTGTTGAGATATAGTCAGAGACCTGGGATACACAGTTTGGCCCTTTTAAAGGTGCTGTCAGATCCTTACTCAAATTAGAAGTGAGGCAGATCTCCAGTTTAGGGTGGCAAATCTCACGTAATGCTGCAGGGTTGGTTTGGAGTATTTGCTTGATATTGGTTTCCAGGCCTCCGCTCATCTGATGATCAGCCACGTTTTCAGTAGCACCTCAGTGTGCCAGCTAAACAGTGACCCCCCTGTCCCTCTTGTTTCCAAAGAGGTGAGAGAGCCAGGTAGAATTAGCTGCTTTTGCAGTAGTCACAGTTGGACAGAGTGCAACAAAATTCCCATATTCTGGAGCAAAGACAAGGAACCACGTAAGGTTTATTTTAAACAACCTCTGTGCTCCGTGTACATGACAAATTGTCACAGCAGGTTCTGAGCTGTCAAGTTTGTACTTGTCTTTTTGTAGCCCGTTGATGATCTTTAGGATCATCATCAGCAAATATCCACAGTACATTGTGGTCTGGCCAACGCATCTCCTGCGTAGGAACTTGGAAGTTGGGCTAATGCAAAATACTTGGATCAGATCTGCAGGGAAGGTGTCAGGAGAAAGCATGTTCCCATCTATTTTCATCTAATGCAAAATGAAAGCCAGCTATTTACAGACAGAGCTGTTCTAAACAGAAGTTGACAGGCAGTCCAGGCTTTGTTACCTTGAGAGGGATAGAAAATATCCTTAGTCTTTTTAATAAACATTCTGTTGTTTGTGATTGATTATGATCCAATTGCTCTAATGGAGGAGAATATTATGCACAGCATGAGTCAGCAACACTTTCCTCCTGGAACCGCTGACAGCAAAGAAAGTTCCCAAACTCTCTGCAGAATTCCTCTGCCTAGATGAGAACCTGGTCTGCATCCACCAATACCTGCTCGTTCCTCCCCTTGAGATGGACCTTACTTGTCTGACTGGCATATGGAACCATCCAAAGTTCATTTGAGGTTAGAAGACACAACTCAATGTGCAGCAAAAGCACTTGGGAGCTGATGCAGAAGAAGAAACGGAAATCAGTCACAGAAGTTCAGAGTGCCAGTGCATGTTCCAGTTGTTGGGAGCTTCAAAATGAGGTCCTTGACAGAACTGGCAACAGGAGGATGTTGCCTAATCCAAATGGTTAGGCTCATCTGAGGTCATCCAGTAAACAAGACAGTGTCTGTAAAACTATATGTTTCCTGTAAAATATAGACTGTAGCCACCAGATAAAGGGTTATTGGAAGCAGATTTGAAAGCTACTAATCCGTATGTGCACTCTCCACTCTGGGACAGGAAAAAGTACAACAAAAATTCCTGCCCTGTTAGGATAAATAAAGTAAGGGGATGTATTTTAATATACTAAATGTTTGAAGCAATTAATGGGCTCTTGGTAGAACTATGGACTTCAGTGAAAAGATACTAGGAAAGATTTTCCCCTGCTTTACTATACAATACCCATTACCTACTGACATTGCCCTGTAGCAGTATTTATGTTGTGTTGAGAACAATGATGTAATGTTCCAGCACATGAAGGACTGTGCACTGAAACAGGCTTAGCATCTGAACAGTCCCCATACAAATCCATACTTCCACTGAAAGTTTTTGCCAAGCAAAGCTACAGTTTGATAAGCAATCACGTGTTTTGGATTGATTTTGTTCTTTCTGTTGTGTCTGTTGGATATTTGCTGCTACTGGATGAAGCTTCTGGCACCTGCCAAGTGATTAGCTATGAGGAGTTCCAACATCTTCCTATGAAATGAACATTTCTGCCAAAGGTGCCAGCCCAAAGCACAGCACTGCTGCTTTTTAAAGTATCCAGACATATTAAACCACCTAAATCATTCCTTGTTCAATGCCAAGTCAGCCAGCCTTCTCCCTTCCATGTGCTCAGGTCAGTCAGTGTGCCAAATGCTTCTTTCCCATGAGCTGACACCTTGCTCTGTGCCAAGCTGCATCCCTTGAGGTCTCTGCTCTCCACTTTGGACCTCGGGAGAAAGGGAGGGATACATGAACAGCAGCAAGACTTGCATTTCACAAAGTTCTTACAGATTTTTAGAAAGTTTACAACAGAGACACAGACCTTAAAAGAACAGTGTGATTGCCACAAAGAACAGTGTGGGAAAACCAGTATACATGCATGTGCAGCCCTCCCACATGCATACTGACTACCCCAGATATAGGCATACCCACAGATCAGCACCTACACAGAAATGTTTCTGACACACTTATTCTCAGCATCCTATTCTCTTACAGCAGCGTCAATTGGAGGAAGGGAGAAAATATGTTCCTTCTAACCTAATCTTCTAATGACCTTTCTGCCAACTCCACTTTCCTTGCCTATCTTTAAGCTACCTGTGGTGGTGATGGGAACAAGATCCCACTGTAGAGAGATTTTCCTCCTCAGAGCTCAGCAGAGGCTGTCTGCTAGATTGTGGTGTCCTGCCCAGTTGCTCTTAAGAGAGTCAGAGTAAATAAGGAGATAAAAAAATTGTTTATGATCGCATCTCTTGGGCCTCTTGCAGCTCCACTAGAGTTCTTACGGAGTTGAAGGATTGTGACTGTGCTGCAAACCTGGTGCACATGGGCTCCCATTCCCTCTTCCCTTCCTGGACTGCGAATTCCCTGCCAAGCCTGGCAGGAGGTCTCAGCCCTCTCACTGTGCCCTGCACGTTTCCTACAACTGTAGGAAAGAGAAGCTGTAGGGAAGAAAAGCTGGACAGTAGGCAAACACAGCGATGGCTGTGGCTGGCTCTGAATGCTCTGGTACAAACCAGTGTTTAGAGGGTCACCATCTCATTGAGAGGCTTTTAGAGCTCAGTAAGACACACTCCACAGCTGTATTCCAAAGCTGTCCCACAATCGTCTGGGAACTGTGATGGATTTTTCTGGCAGGAGATGTCTGACTCCCTTTCTTTCCTTCCCTCTCTCTGGGACAATGTGGGAGATGGGCACTTCTCAGTTGCAGGATGTTCCTGGCCTCCATGCTTCCTGTCAGGGAGAGATTCATTAGCAGCAGAAAGGCAATTCTCTCTCCTCTCTGCTCTGGAATTGAAGTCATTTGTCTCAGGAAGGAGCCCAGGCGCCTCACTCGCTGTGTGGCAGCTTCTGCTCAAGGGAGACAAGCACTTCGTCAATAAACAAGGAGCCTGGGGAATGG
Source organism: Ploceus nigricollis (assembly GCA_013399945.1). NCBI lineage: Eukaryota > Metazoa > Chordata > Aves > Passeriformes > Ploceidae > Ploceus > Ploceus nigricollis. Next base: position 135,237 of record VXBC01004056.1, on the reverse strand, counting down.
CTCCAGCTGACAGAGGACATTATTAATGACTGGCACTTTGTCAGAGGGTAGATCAGCCTCCCATTAGCTGCCTTAAGAGGGGAAAGAGAAATAGGGCTAAAGATGGAAGCCTGAGAGCAGTTGGGAGTTTCAGCATCCTCCTGCAAAGACCCCACTGCAAGGCCCAGGGCTGGCACAGCCCCCAGGGAGTGACTGTATTTTTCCTGCAACAGTGGGAGACAGGCCCAACTCAGAAAGAGTTTTGCTTTCCACCCTACATGGGTGGGCTGTGCTATGGAGGTCTTCCCCTCTGTCCCCTTCTCAGTCAGCCCTGGGTACAAGGGGAAGACAAGGAGTGTCTTCCAGCATGTCCTGCTGCAGCTTCTTGTTTTGGAGAGCCTGTGGTCCTTTGTGCAGCTCCTACCAACATCATTTAATAAAGAAGGCATTGAGGGAATCTGAGAGGAGGCTGTCCCATTGCCTTTGCTCTTGGGAAGCTGTTAGTACAAGGAAGAGCAATAAACACCATTCCCTATGGCCATGCACTTCTGTCTGTGACTAACTGGAGAAGCTGTGGACTTTTGTCATACTTAGACTCCTAGACTCATCTCCTTAGGTGGAAGAAGCCTCTAAACTCTAAAGCAACTGTTGAGTCACCTTAGAATCATACTTAATTTGCCACAGCACCATCAGGGTGGAAGGAGAAATCCCTGCTTTGTTTTGACATTGGCAGTTCATCCTTCTCTGTCCTACAGCCCTAGAGCTGACAGGAGAGTGAGTCCTTGGCTCCTTCACAAAAAGCGTGTGGTGCAAGTACTCAGCCTATGGAGCAGGTCTTTGTAGAAGCTTTTGTTTGGAACCACACTTGCAAAGATGTGAAATCTTTCAGCCCAACACCTGAGTATCCAACCAGCCTGCTGCAAAACAGGGTGTAAGATCAGTGTCATCCTGGTCTCCAAGGTGTTTGAAGGAAGTAGCTCCTCATACTTCTTATCACGGTGGAGCTGCAGCTGTGGTGCCTTCACAGCTAAAGGTGCATTCACTATCCTGCTCAGATACTGTTGCTTGAGTGCGATTTTGTGTTTTTTATGCAATTTAAATCTCTTTTCAGACTGAATGCTCTTATGCTCAGCCTGAGATCAGGAGAAAATATACTGGGGACTCATCTCTTTTCTTTCGGAGATTATTCTATGCTACAGGCATAAAGTGCAAAGTTTAGAGCCAGCTCTAGGTGCCTCTTATTTATTCCGGGACTTGGGCTTTTGCAAATGAAATTGATGGATCTGACATCAAAATTCTTTGATTCACATTATCTAACCTGGGGCTGTTTAGATTTAAAATTCAGGTGTGAGCCCATCTTTGGCAGACTTGTGCGGGTTAAACTGCCAATTGATTTTTACTTGCAGAAAGCTGGAGAAACTTTACTGCAAGTCTGGCTCAACGTCTCTCCCTTGTGGTTAAATATTACTGTTCTGGGGCTGAGTGTTGTAGGGTCCCAGGACTGCTGTCTCCAGGCTTGCTTCCCTTGTGACAGAAAAAAAAGCAGACACTTCTAGGTCTGCTGGTATTCATAAGCTGAAACAGGTCCCACCCAGATAAATGGTCCATTTCTGCTCCGAAACGAGCTGTGGTCTGCTCCAAGCCCCTAAGTGGATTGCCTTCTGGCCAGCCTAGCCCTGTGGTGATTGAAAAGCCGAGAGGAGTTAGAAGGGGGGTGGTTAGGGATGCAGTGTTCAGAGGCTGTGTGGACCCAAACTAGCTAGATTCACGGAACTCATCACTGAAATCACTTCTTGCATTGCCTGTCTGTTTTAATTCTCCCTGAAACAGCCCTTTCCTATGAGTGAAACAATCTTGCCTGCAGATTGAGGGGGGTGGGAGGGATTTGAACATTAATCTGATGTAGATTATACATCCGCCTCCCTCTCTCCCCCCTTCTCACTCATTCTCTCTCTCTCCCTCTCTTTCTGTCTGTTTCTCTCCCCTCCCTCTCCTTCCTGCTTCATCTCTTCAAGAAAGTGAACATAAAGTAAAATACGGAGAGAGAGAGGCAGAGAGAGAAAAAGCTCCCTGAAGAGGGAAAGCCCCAGCAGCCAGTAGCTGTTTGGATTTGCCTGGTGCTGCCTTTCTTGCTTTGCTCCCAAGGAATACCTTTAATGGGATCAATTGCTTCAGTTCCTTTATAACCAAGTCCACCGGAAAGGCAGCCTCACCATATTATGGGCAACTGTGTGAAGTCTCCTCTGAGAAACCTCTCTAAAAAGGTATGTTCCCTGAATCAAAGTGCGCTGTGCATTTCCAGCCCTGCTTCTTCGGATGGGTGACATTGTGGGCAGATGAGAATGGGAGGTGGGAGAAACACAGAGATGAGTGTGAAGGGTTCAGCTTCTTCACCAGACTTTTTCTGTAAGAGCTGCTCATGCAAGTGCAGCCAGTAGAGCCCAGGATGCTGAGAGCCATAATATGTATAAATAAATGTGTGTGTAGGCTTGTGTCCTGCTCACTGTGTGTGTACAGCTCTCCTCTGGGTACATGCAAGCATGTGCTTGTCGATGTGCACAGTGTGCTGGCACACTCCTGTCAGGGCATCTTGATGTGCGGGTGTATGTGTGAGCTTGTGCGTGTGCACGTGCTTCGGCTGAGAGTTACCTGCTTGAGTAATCACGTGTGTCATGGGTGTAGGGACATATATGCATGTATACATGAAGGGTCACGTGTCTGTACGAGTTGCCATTGCTGTGTAAGAGTATGCGCACCTGTGGGCCCATCTGAGGTACGTGTGTGTCCTTAGCTCTTTATGTCTCTGCACAGGCATCCTTGAGTGCCTGAGCAGGCTTGCTGTGAGTGCAGAAGGGGGGCATTTCTGTGTATCACACACATGCCCTTGCTTGTATGGTGCTGTGTGTGCTCACTTGCTGGTGCATGTCCTCACAGTAGTCTGTGTGTAGACATGCACATGTTTTTATGTCTATCCATCCTTGCATATGAAACAATTCGTTTTGTTGGTATGTGTTTGGGTATGTGTTTGGTATATGTTTTCTCTCTATTCTACTTGTCCATACATCTGTTTGTGAGTGAATACACTGGGCCCTGGCTGTGTGTTCATGCATCATGTTGCACGTCAGCGTGGCCCATGTGTCTACATGCTTGGGCCCAGCTGGACTTCATCTGAGAGCTGCCACATGTATCTGTTAGGCTTCAGCCCACAGTCTGCTCTGTGCTGAGGTTTTGCAGTGGTCCTGGGACAAACTAGATTCAGGAATAATTCTGCTGTTATGGACTGGGTTGAAATGGGAATGACATGCCCCAGAAACATTTCTTGTTTGACTGAGGAAGATCTTACAGCAATGTGTACCTGTCAGCCACACGGTTCTCACTTGGCATTGCTGCAAATCTAATAGCTCAGCAAAAAGCTATGCAGTTCATTCTCCATAAATTATAAAGTTATGTTGATCATCCAAAGTATTGCAATGAGATGCTGCCTCTGTGGAGACCTTGACAACAGTGAAATGCCACTGCCATCAAGATGCTTTATCCAGGAGACCTTGCCACCTGGGAAAGCTTCTCTGTGAGGGAGCTGTCTGTGAGAGGACCTCCATCGTAGAGTTTCTTTTGGCTGCATTTTGGCCTCTTCTGTATAGAAACACAATTTGCTTGTTATCTTGGCTGCTGTAAACAAAGCCAGTAATGGCACAGTGCTGCTGTGGGGGAGCTGGGATACTTGATGAGGGAATTCATCGCCAAGCAGTTAGGCAGTGCTCAGAGCAGCCGTAGGTCAGGGTGACCTGCAGGGAGACATAGAAGTAGCTGAGGTTCACCCAAATGTTGCACATATGAAAAACCAGCTTGGTTGCTTGTAGGTCGCCTTCAGCTTGGAATAAAAGGAGTTGGCTGCAGCTGTACAAGGCGATTGCAATTAAAGCCTGACAGGTAGCCAGGCTGCTTGAATCAAAACAGATTCAAGAACCTGTAAATTTTGTTGTCAGTCTTTGAGGTAATTTATGCTTTTATTCCTAAAAGCTGCCTCGAATAACTCACTTTGTGCCTAGTTACAAGGCCTAGGATATCAGGACTGAAGAGAAAAAGTTGCAAAGCTGAATTAGAGAATTTCTCAGACATCACTCTAGTGAGCTATGAAATAAGGCACTCATCCTGACAGGTCCTGGTACTTGGCCATTCTTTTCATCGCAACACACATGATAATAGTGGAGACTTTGCAGGTCAGTCTTAACATTGCCCAGCTTCACTTGGCTGTTATATGATCCCAGTCATTTTTCTCAGATTTTACTTTGAGCAAACTCATTTTGCTGAAATGTTAAAGAGGAGGGACTGCAGACAACATGTGTGGAAGCTGCTCTTGGGTGACAGTTTGAACTCTTGAATACATGATTTCAACCCAAAATTTGGGATTCACTCCCAGGCACCAGCTGGCTTGGTCTAGGTCTGGATGACACCAGGGTACCTTGCTTGTTCAGGCTTTGACTCCTTGTCTTTTGTTGGAAGCTTCAGTTTCCTGTTGTCACGGTATCCCCCCAAGTGATTGTGGAAGCCATCCTGGCTGCTTTTCCCTCCAAGAGATACTGCAGTTGGGATCGAGGCCACTCTTGGCTTGCTGTTCTGCAAAGTCCCCCTGACACTCAGGCCTGAAATGAAGTGAATCCTGGTGTGCTTCTGCTGTGCAGAAATTAAAAGCTTTGGCATCCAGGTCCCTCACTTTACCACGCCTCTCCACCACTTTGGCCGTCTTTAGATCAACCAGGTCTCTTCCCACTCCATCATCTGCTGGTCTGACACAGCCAAGGGCTGGACCTGGCCAGGAAGGTTAGTGGTCCTTCGCTAAGAAGGGGCTGGGAAAGCCTGATCTCCCCAGTCCTATTCTTGCATTTTCTTTGTCATGCACATTGCTGTTTCCCCTGTAATGTGTGGCTGATGTTTCTTTGCCCCATACCAATATCACAACTCCCTTGCCCTCTCTTCTGTGATGTAAAAGGAGCATGGTGAAGGGAACTTGAGTGGATATTTGCAGAAGAACCTGTGAGACTGCTGGCAGAGGGAACACTGAATGCCATAAATCCTGTCTGCAGTGACAGGGCAGGGCAGGGAGCCTTGCTGAGCTGTTCACCTTGGTATTCTGGCACTGCAGCAGCTTGTCTGGTCACAGTCCTCAGTGGCTCAACTGTTTTGTCAAACTGGCAACCTCTATTGAGACAGAAAAATAATGGGATGACTATTGTGAGGTACTGCTGTATAGCTTGGTAATAAACTATTGACTGGAAGTGTCAGCAAACAAACATTTGGGGCTGTGGGGCTTTGCATCCTTCATGTGGCTTCACTGGAATTAAACACAGAACTGATGTGGAGTATTTAAGTGATTCATATTATTTGGTATATTAAACAGAAAAATGTGCCAGGAAATAAAGCTGATAATTTTGAAAATACATTGCACTGATGTTACAAAGCTGTGTAGCTCAACACACATGTCTTGACATTTAGCTGAGCTAGTAACATGCCATTCGTGGATGGATGCTCATCTTTCAGTTTTTTAAGGACAAGTGTCCTATGTGTCAGAATTAATCAGAGATCGATTCCTTTCTCAGCCACTACTGCAATGAAAACGCTTTTCTGCTTCATCATTTTCTTTCTCCCTGGCTTGCTTTTTGAGTTATTTTTGTTTTGATGCTTGATATTCACATGACATTATACATGAGCAGATTGGTGTAAGACTGTGTACAAAAAGGCAAATTACAAACCATGCATGCAATGTAATAGCACATGGCAGACACAGCAAGTAGATACAATAGTCTCAGACAAGTGTGAATGGGGGGTGTTTGTGTCTGGTCTTTTAGCCTGAAAATTTACCTCAGCCTTTCAGGAAAGGGTTAATAGAGACAATGACAAGTGACAGAGCTTTTCTGATCACCCATGGGAACGCTGGCTGTAAAAGTGGAATCATTCCTGAAGAGGAATCTAATGTATGATTAATGTTTATTCTGTAAAACCAAGGGTCCTGTGGGTTGTGATGGCTTTTTATAGCTGCATGGGAATATCAGGATAAGAGGTTTTTTGCAGAGCCAGGGAAATGCATTTCTATAAAAGGAAAGCAGCGCCTCCTTATAAAATCCAGTGCTGGATTCTGTTCTGGAGCCTTAGCTTAGCAGGACGTGTGCACTTAGAAAATGTGCAAATGCAAACACTCAAAAAATGTTGTGCCCGTGTCTGATCTCCACTTTGGGACTGTCAGTGATTAAAAGAGGCCAAGGCAGTAAGTGCCTCAAACCCTGAGGATGTAACTAATTAGTAGCTGCACAAGGCAGCGTGAGCCTGCAGTTGGCAGGGCCACCTGATGCTGTAAACGGTCTTCTGAAAACGTGATAAAGAGTGTGATGCTGTGTTGCTGGAAAGTGACGTGGAGCCTGTGCAGTGGCTTTGTGCAGGCTCTGCCTGGTCTCCTGGGGATGCCCTGGCCAACGCCGGCAGGTTTGCCCGGGGCACGGGCTGGCACACGTACTGTTAAGTTGGGATGTGCTTGTCCTTTGCAGCTCATTCAAGGCAGTGTTAACTGTGGGGCTGATTGTGGGAGTGTGGCACTTTGGGCTGTGTCTGGGTAGATGTGAGCAGTGCTGAGAGTTTGATGTAATTTCAAAGAGAAATTCTCGTGGTTGGTTGTTCTTTCAGCTTTTGAAAGTGAACTCCCGGACTTACTGCTTCTGTACAAATCCTAATAGGCCGGTGGGGGGGGACGCAGTGTGCACCAGTTGAAAGAAATTTAGCAATTATGTCTCTGCGAGGCGGTTCAGTAAAACTTCAGAGGAACGAGATGGGGAGGTAACATCCTCTGTTGTGTTGTTTGCTTGCTGCTGGTTGGCTGGGAAGATCCGCCATGACGAGAAGACGAGCTATAAAGCTGTCCAGACGAGCGAAGAGGGGTCGTCGGCTGGCGAGTACCAGGGTCCGCTCATGGTGCTGGCCCAGAACTGCGCCGTCATGCACAACCTGCTGGGGCCAGCATGCATCTTCCTGAGGAAGGGCTTCGCAGAAAACAGGCAGCCTGTACGTAAGTTACACCCAGCGGGGCGAGACACGCACAAAGCCACGTGGACGCGAGTCGGGGATGCGGAGCCGCCCCCGTGCTCCGTCTGCGTGGAGCTCTGTAACTCCCAGCCCTGGATCTCGAGCATCCCGGCTCCAGCTCCAAATGCAAATACAGTCACAGGCAAATGTCTAACCTGAAGGATGTGCAGATACCCTTGTGCTTAAACACCAAGAAAGGAGGATTCTAAACTTGCAGCTATGGAAAATAGATCCAAACCTACACTCTAGTAGCTCTAATCATATGGATTCAGAAAAAGGTTTTAGGACTTCAGGACTTGCATAATCATATGGACTCAGGAAGAGTCCAGTGCTCAAAGCTGTTATTCCAGCAAGACACCCATCCCTCATTCCCAGGCTCAGATTAGCATTTGAAGCCTAAATAGCCAGTTAAATGCAAATCAGGGCATCTGTATTGGGAACAAGCTGTCCATATTTGATACTGTTCCTAGCAGTTCACAGTGAGCACGCTAGGACCAGCAGATATAAGCAGACAGCTGCCTCCTCACAGATACCCAGACACAGCCTCTTGTGCACTGGCATACCCAGCCTGACACTGCAGCAATCCCAGCCAGTTAAACTGTGGAACATCAGGCTGTCCTTATATTTGCAAATAGTGCCAGGCTACCAAATGTTATTACCCTCCCACACGGAGAGAGAGAAATAGCAAAACCACATCTATTCGTTCAGTCACACCTATTGTAACTAGGTGCTCATATGCATCCAATGTATGCATTTATATACAAACAATAAAAATGTGCTTGTATGTATGCACCCCAATATTGTGTCTTTACAAGAACTAAAACATATTTTACCCCCAAACATTCTACTTCTACAATAACATGACTTTAAAGACAAACAGAATTTAATATTATTAACGCACCTTTTACGGATATGTATGAGTGAATATGTGCATTGTCAGATATTCACCCAGTGCCTTCCATGTTCTTGTGGTGAAACAAAGCTCACCCCAATTGTCTCAGAACCAGAGGTTTATTGCCTCTGTAAGAAGCCTCTGCTTTCCTTGTGTGTTGATATGGTCATCTACAGCTGTAGGAAACCTGTAGGTTTTTATTTCTGAAACCTCTGCTTCAACCAACAACTCAAAATTACTCAAAAAAGAGTAATTATGTGTCATTATTGATCAAAAGGCTTTTGTTCTTCCTAATCTTCAGCTACTAAGTGATCACACAGTCCCTGTGCCAGGTCACTAAAACGTGAAACACACTCTCACACAAGTACACTTGCTGACCTGCACAGAGCCACCTGTCACAGGAGATAGGTCTAGCTCCCTAGTGGACAGCTGGACAAGTGTCCATCCTGCTTAGGCCATGGAAGCTCACTGTACCCTGAGAGGTCTCCAAAATAGGATTAGTGATGTCTCTAAGTGCCCTGATGTAGAATAAGTGCATCTAATACACAGCTTTACTTTTACTGACTCTCTAGGCCGACAGGATTTCTTGTACACAGAACAGAAATAAATGAGGGTAAGACCATTAAGTATAATGGACTCTCTGGGGGTCACCTCTGCTCATATCTAGGATCTAAACTCTTGGAATAGTTTTATTCCTCTTCCCATATGTTCTCCAAAAGCTTTAGAGTGATTCAGCCCATTTTATCCCAAGCAATTTTACTCCTTAATCATTTTAGGGCATCTTTGAAATTTAAAACAGAAAACCTCTTCCTGATGTTAGTTATCACTTGAGTCAGATTTTTGGAGGGGCATAAACCCTCCCCCTCCTTCTGCATTTGCAGTCTCTGGCAAATGCACATTCTTTGGTGTGCAAAATTAGAGCCAGTGCTGAAGCCCCCACTTCTGACAAGTCAGTTACAATGTGGTCTTCAGTGAGGGAGGAGGAGGATGGTCTTGTGAGGACTGTGCTGGAGGAGGGCCCGGGTCCTACCCTGGCCATTCTCACAGGACAGCAGCTACCACGGGTGAGTCATGGCACCCTTTGCACCATGGCGCTGGCGCTCACAGCCCTGCACCTGCTGTGCACCCAGCCACTATCTCCAGGGATCAGTGTTTGCAGTCTCTGGAATAAAGTGCACAAGGTGCTGGAACTGATCATGGGTGGTTTTCTTCTGTTATTTTATCTAAGGCAGGAGGGCAATTATGTCTCCTGCATCCGGTCTGAGGAGTTTGAATTGTTTTATTACTTGATATTGATGAAAGCAGAACAAATGGGATGACATGTTTGGAAATACCAGGTCTGTGAAGGATGAAACAGCAGAGCCAGCATGCTCCGACAGTTCCATCCAGCACAGAGATGCCTCTGGGAAGGTTATGAGTGGCAAGCTGGTCATTTCTCTGGCACAGCCCACTTCTGCACAGACGTAAACCAGTGTGTGTCCTAGTTTGCTATGCACTCTGGGCAGCTGCCATTAGAGTTTCCAGAGGAGCCTGTGGTTAAATAGCAAAGGATCATCCTTCTCAAACTGATCAAAGGCACCGTCTCCAGGCACATGTGGTGAGGCTGGAGGACACCTGGAAGGCAAGGAGCAACTCCTCACAGTTGAGGGGAAAAGCCGAGAGTGAGACGACAAAAGAGATCGCGTTTCGTGTTTCCAAATTCTCAGATGTTTTGGATTTGCCTGGGAGCCATGAGATGAATTAGAAAGGGCATTTAAACCAGAAAGCAGTGCATTTCCATGCTCATCTCTTCTTCCTGGTGCAGTGTTGGAACTTTCCTATACTCTTGTATCCTCCCCCTTCTTCCAAGAAATTCAAATTGGATGTTTGAAGTTGCAGTGTTTCCTGAACATGGTGAATCCTTGTCCTATTTCATTTGTAGATGACCTTGATGATGTATATGTTGTGTGTCTGCCTTCATGACCGGTTTCAAAATGCTTGTATATGGAGTTGAGGCTGGAGGGAAGGGGGAAGTTACTACCTTTTTGTGGGGACAGATTGTAGGAGATGTCACTGAGACATTGACTGTGAGAGACCTCATGGCTGTTGCTGTCCTGCCAGAAGGACAGAGATCAAGCAGTGATCTGAGCAGATGATGGTCTAGACCTGCTGGTTACAAGGACTGCTTCCAGCTGCTTTGATCTGTGTGTGTCAGCAGGAGTGGCAGTAGAAATACAATCAGAGCTCCAGAGGAGATCATAACTGCTACAGGGACAGTCTCTGCTCCAGAACTTGGTGCTGGGGAATGATGAAGCAGATTTATGAAGGTACCAATAATACCATCAGTGGGGAAGCCACGAATCTTGCTGTGTTGGTCCAGGTCTATTCTGTTCAGGGACCACCTGTCATCCCTCTGTCCACCAGATGAGAGGGAGAGGAGCTTGCAGAGAAATGTGTGCAGATTAACACCCCTCTCTTTGGGAAGGAAAGCTGGGAAGCCTTCCTAGGTAGATGGTATTAAACATGTCATCACCTTCTTGTTTCTTCTCTCACCTTCTGGCTTGTTCCAGAACCCTTTGTACCAACAAGTGCTATTTTGAAACTATGTTTGTGGCCAACAAATGTCTTTAACATAATACGTTCTCTTTTTGCAGGATAGAGAACTGCGTCCGGAAGAAATTGAAGGTAAAATTTGTTGCTCCTTTGTCCTCTTTCTACCTGCCCAGTGAAAACCTATTGGCTGGCCCTTTCATGGTGGCCCCCATGGGTTAAAATGATTTGGGGCAAATCAAGGGAGATGAGTACTAGAATAATTCCTGGAAACCCCAGCAAGAGAAATAATGTATAAAACTTAAAGAGTTCTGACTGTGAAAGAATTTGCATCCATTCCATATACTTCAGGGTGAGAGGATAAATAAGTAATGGGATATTGGCTGTGAGGGAACTGTTGTCCCTCCAGCTCCCATAGAAAGTGTTGTGGAGCATGATACTATAATATGGCTCCAAGGAAGCTGTCTTACCTGCTAATCCCTACAGTGAGAGGTATATAATAGATGCAGAGATAAATGTTGGAAAAACGTACTAGTTGCAGTTTCTTTAGGGAGCACCGTTTAGCAATGAGAAGCGTTTGTGACACTTATAGTCTGAGCAAGCTTTCCAGCCAGGAATGGGCCAGCAGCACTACTGACAGAAGAACTTAACTTTGCTCCAGTCATTGCCTCATGTAGGGAGATCTGGTGGGAAAATACTGATTATCTTACTGAGTCTGGCTTAATAAAGTGCTGTTTATTCTGGGGAGTTTTCTTGGAAAAGGTATTTCAAGCTGTCACTGACAATATTGTTCTTCCTTTCCTGCAGAATTAAGAGAAGCGTTTAAGGAGTTTGATAAAGACAAGGATGGGTTTATTAACTGCAGGGACCTGGGGAACTGCATGCGGACCATGGGCTACATGCCTACTGAGATGGAGCTAATAGAGCTATCCCAACAGATCAACATGAACTGTGAGTAATACACACCCAGCTGTACCTGCCTGTTGCTGCTGTGCCCTCTGCATCATTGCCTCAGGCTCTCTTGGTCTCTGGCTGCCTCTTTTCCTTTGGATTTTTCCCCTCTCTTCTTTGGTTCTGATTTTCGCTTCTTATCATCTCTCCTGTTTGTTTGTGGTCCCTAGAAGTCGATGCCTTTGTTTTTGCTTATCAAAGGGACTGTGTGGACTGTACTGTATATGGGAACAGTGAGTGGAAGGGTTGTCCTTCATGCTTATGTTGTCAGGTATAAAACTGCCCTTAGTGTGTGCAGTCAGGGACCGGTGCACAGGTTCTGTGTGTTGTCACATTGAAGCTGCTGTCAGATGCTGTCAGACTGAACAGTGAGCCTGGGAAGATGAGGATGCTTCGTTTAGATGGGTGATGGATGGGCTGTTGGTCTGTGGTGGTTTTTTGTGTGTTTGCTGTGTGCCTGGGGATGAGCTGTGAGCGAGCTGTGCTGGCAGTGTCAGATGGGAGCATCTGCTGCAGTCATGGAAAGATGTGACAAATGCATCTGATTCACTGTAACTGTGTCTGTGACCCTTGTCTTTCACCATCGTTTTTGTCAGCTCTCATCTGTGGCAGGGCAGGATACCACCCTCAGCCAGGTGGGGAGAAGCGTATTTAGTGCATGTTATTTCTGACACAGGATTATGTTAAAAGGACAAATTACTTGGTCAAGGGAAGGAGAACAGCTGTGACATATGCAACCAGTCACACACAAAAGCAGCTGAAAACCCTGGCACACAAGTGCTTGGGAATTTGAGAGTGTTGCTGACAGCTCTCAGGGCACTAACAAGTAAAAGAACTAATACAATGAATAAACAGTTGGACATATATTAGCTGCTGTAATGAAGCAGGACTGCACCACTGCTGCAGGGCACTGCCCAGGCTTTGCAGGAACATCATGCTGTGCCCTTGCCGTGCCCTTTGGCACAGGCGCAGCAGAGGGTTGCTATAAGCACTAGAATGATCAAGCCTCTGATACGTACTGTGTGATGCAATAAGGGTGTGACAGTCCGTGGCAGCCTAGGATGGAATAGCTTGGGCTTATTCTGCCCAGCCCTTAATCCAGAAAATACAGGGTAAAACTACCTCTCCTTTTCCTTCCACTGTCCCACACCTTTTGTGCTTTGCTTCCTGGAGGGCCAAGCGCTCTCTGGGGCACACAGAAATGCAAAGTGAGTGCTGGTCTTGGCTAACTTATGGAGTTCTTACACACAATCTTTCATCTTGTCCCAAGTGGGTGGCCATGTGGATTTTGAAGATTTTGTTGAGCTGATGGGACCAAAACTTCTAGCAGAGACTGCAGACATGATTGGTGTAAAAGAACTCCGTGATGCCTTCAGAGAGGTGAGTGATCCCTTCCGCGTGCCCCCAGAGAGGTGAGCAACACAAGACAGGATAGAGAGAAGACCCACTGGAGAAGAGGAGAGGAGGATGAGAGAGCAGCACAGTGGAAGATCTAGAAAGAGCCCAGTCAGGCATGGAATAAGGGAAGAGCAAAGAACATTGCTAAGATAAGGAAACTCTTGAGGCAAGGAAAAGAAAAGAAAAGCTGGTGCACACACAGCATTTGCAAGGGTTTTCTGAGGAGAAAAGACAGACTGGATCCAAAAGACACTCAAAGGAGGAAAAGGAGGGACATGGAAAGAATGGAGAAAATACAAGGCGCTCAGGAGCAAGACAGTACAAAAACCAATCCAGAGCAAGATCTGTTTCCATTAACTGTATTTCCCCTGCTGGTATTTTTCATGTACTTGCAGTTTGACACCAATGGAGATGGGGAGATCAGCACCAGTGAGCTGCGAGAAGCCATGAAGAAACTTCTAGGGCAGCAGGTGGGTCACCGGGATATTGAAGAGATCATCCGGGACGTGGATCTGAATGGAGATGGACGTGTTGATTTTGAAGGTGAGGAGGGATCAATGCTCGCTGTCCATCTCCTCTGGTGTGAGTCAGAGTTTCAAATCAGAAGCTGTAGTGGAAGACTTGCATGCTCAGGGCCCAGGGTTCTGAAGTATGGAGAAAAAATAACTTCATTTTTTCAGTCAGATGAATTGTTCATTTGCGTATCATCTCTTGCTGCATCTCAGTTTCGATTGGGCCTCCATAACTCTAGCATGGTAAGAGATAGAACCTATCATACAGAAACAGATCCTGGTGCACACATGCTGTGCCTGCCATTGTTTTATGGGGCATTTGCCTTTCTTTTGCATCTATTGCAAGAGCTGTGGGGTGGCTGAATTGCTTTGGAGAATGCATTGCACCTTCAATTTCCTCTGGCTCACCTTTGTAATATGGCTTTATAGAGAATTTGTTTCTGTGCCTTTATGTCAGAAGATGGTCACGTGCCAGCTGTGCTCACTAAGACTGCAGATATCTGATCCATAGGTGTCATGTTAAATCCTAGAGATAATTAATTTCTTCTCACACTTTTCATGCCAGAAGGACTTTGAAAAATAAGAGTGGTTAGGCTACTATCCTCGCCATTAGCTGTGGCAGGAGCAATATTAATAGAGCCCAGGGTTTCTGGCAAGGAAGCAGTTGATATCAGACAGCTAAGAAGATATAAGAGCTGGAAGCTGTGAGAGTGTGGCAGGCTGCTTTTTCCCTGGTAGAAATCTAGATGTCCCTTTGCAGTAAGGGTGAAGTACAGGAACTATGAAATTAAAGTAAAATTGACATAATTTTTTTGGCTCAGCAGTATTCCTGAGTCTCCTACATGACAAAGCATCTCAGTCCTCAGGATTACTGAAGCCTTTGAGGGCTTTGAAAATACTAGAATACCACCAGTATCTTACTAGAAAGTATCTGGTAGCTGTGGTTGTTCTAATGCACTGGCTGATTACATGACAGTAGCTCTCCTTGTTTCCCACAGCTAAATTATGTTAGACAGCTAAAATACATGAAATGCTATCCCAGTATCAATTTCTTTGTGAGTTACCACTTTAGTTGTCAAAGGACACCTCTATCAATGGAAAAGGAGAAGTCAAGGGGGTAATTTCCACTGCCCTCCTCTTTACAGAGTCATTAGTTCCTCAGCAATTCAAATGCAGAATGAAAACACATTTATATTTGATGACATTTACACTCAATTTGAACAATTGCAATTGATTTCACAAACTGCAGGGTAGTCAAGAAATAGATCCAGGGTATCCTTACAGTTAACATGTATCTTTAAAAACAAGAAGTCCCTTAAAGTAAACTTTTCTCTGCAAGGATGCCAGTATAGATACTGGCAACTCTCATGCTTTCCCACACTGGTATCTCTGTGAAGTGGCAAGTTTAGTAAGAAATCATACTGTGTTCCCAAAACTGTAAATCAAGGTTCTCTGAAGTTACAGTGAAGGGAGACAATGCTTGCTGTAGTGTTGCACAAAGAGCTGCTTGTGCAAACAAGACCGTAGGTGGCTGGGAAGGAGTCCAAGGCAATGAATTGACCTGCTAAAGGGATCTTATCACCATATCTAAGACAAGGACTAAAGCCCATGTTGTGTGAGCTCTCAGGGCCAGTCTGGGAGCGCACAGATTTGCTGGCAGCCTGGGGACTCCCAGTCTCACCCTGGCTGCTTGCTGTCTCCAGTGAATGAGAGCTGGGTTGGGACCATGGATGCCTTCTGCTTCAGGGCTGTCTTGTGTTGTTGGTTGCAGAGTTTGTTCGCATGATGTCCCGTTGAAGATTATTCTCAGCTAAAGAAGAATCAGCACCTTAGAGAGGGCAGAAGAGGACCTAGATGGAGCATCTAGCCCCGATGTTCCTACATGAAGGTTTATCGGCTGGCTGCAATTAGGACATTGCAAGATGACCTGCTGCTCCTCCCTCATGGTGGTCCCCATGCCCCTCCACCCTTTCACACTGTGAAAGACTTGCAACTTCCTACAACTGGAACCATTCCTTGAAGAAGATTGCAGGAAACTGCAGAGCCAGGACTTGCCATGATGCTTTCATGGAATATTTGCAACTTTAGACTCCTTCTCCCCAGCTTTATTCTCCCACCAGCTGCAGCAAAGAAAAAGCAGGAGAAATCCTCTTGGCTTGGTGGATGAGAGCAAAGCTATTGGGACTGGTGGCAGCCTCAGGGCGTGCTCTGCACTTCTTGGTTTCCCTTGGTGAACCGTGTCTGTGTTTGCTGTCTCAGTGTGTGTCTATCTGTGTGGAGTTATTTATGCTTCCCCAACACTTATTTGCATCTCCTGTGGTTATGTTTACCAAGAGTAAATTCAAATCTATGTCTTGCGAGGGGAAAGTGATAAATATGCACGTTGAAATGATGTGGAGCCTGGATGTCCCTGTGAGAGGTGGTGACCGGGCTGGGGGAGAAGGGCTTGGGCAGATGCACACCCCAGTGGCTGCGCCAGGATCCAGAGGCAAGTCCTTGCTGCAGAAAGGGGAGTCAGTGCTGGCCACTAAGTCTGTGTCAGGACTCTGCCCTCCCTCCCCCTGTCCCCATGCCAAGGGGCATGGAGGTGCCTCACAGTGAGGGCAGTGCGAAGGGTCCCCATCTCTGCATCCCCTCCACTGGCATGGGCACAGGTGAGAGCCCCTGCAGTATCGTGTGAAGGAGCAATGGGAGAAAGGTCCCAGAGGGGAGCTGGGTGGGAGGCAGCAGTAGCCCACCTCACCATTTTCAGTTCATTCTAAACACAACTGTGAGCACATGTATGGTGGGGCCATGCTGTGGGAGCTGAGGTGTAACTCCACTGGTGCTGGGGATTGGCTGGGAGCCTCTTTGTGTGGCAATGCCCTGCTCTCCAACCTCTTCACACTCAGAAATGCTGCATGTGTCTGCAGCAGTGATGACAACAGACTCCAGGCCCTACCAGCTGCTTCCAGACACATCAGATCTTATCCTCCTTTCCCCAAGATGCTCCCAATCTACCTCTCCCTTCCCCTACTCTACCGGACCTACAGTTGTTTCCTTTCTCTATGCAAAGGCTCAGTCACAAGTTGCCAGGATTAATTTCTGTTTGGCTTCAAAGGGCACCATCATCACTGTGTGTTTCTTGGTGTGAATGGGAGCTGTTTTCTTCTTGGTTGCCTCCTTACTCAAACTGGGAGGTCAAGGACCAATATCTTCCTGCTTCCTCCATCTCAAATCTTTCACTTCTGACATTCTCTATCAGATTCTCAGGGTCCACAAATCCATGTCCCAAAGGAGAATTTTCTCTTCTGCTTTTCTGTTGCTGTGCCAACCAGCATAACTGTAGTGATGGCTGATGCTCCAGTGAGAGAAAAACTGTTTCTCCTTATATTTTTGTGTGTATGTGTGTGTTTACTTGTGTTTGCACAGGTGTGTGTGCACTAGGAAGGGTTTGTGTGTGTGCACATAAAAGCAAGGAGTGCAGATAGGTACCTGGGAGTGAAGCAATAGAAGAATTTGTATGCAAATGGGTGTATGCCCACTGTGTGTGTTTATCTATGGAGCTGGTCCCATCTTGGAAATGTGGGTGTGAGCCAAGAAACTGGAAAATGGATATTTACAGTATTTACAGATCTCCACATTTACTGGCTCGGTAGCTGTATCGTTGAGGGTGATATTGGAGATGAGGGTGATAAACTGAACAGAGTCCAGAGTCCTGATATGTTACAAATGTGTTTAGGGTAATACTGAGGAGGGGGAGCCGTGTGCAGGCTTGTGTCTGCCAAAGGGAGTGCTAGTACACAACTGTGCTTCACTTACAGGGAAGCCTGTTGAGGAAGGAGCTGCTTGTGCATGTGGAGCAGGACAGCCGTGCTGCTGCCTGTGTGCTGCAGAGTGCTGTGCCTGCCTGTGGGCACTGGGGATGGCTCGGGGTGTATGCCTTGTGCCACAGCCAGCTTGCACAAGCCCAATGGATAGTCAGAGGCCACACGTGTGGTGGCTGCTTCTGCCTGCTCCTTCCCAGACCCTGCCCTGAGTAGTCGCATCTTTTGCCCGCAGCATCAGATGGCAGGACAGTCTTTATTTAAAAAGGTTACCACATGTCTAGAGGCTGGACTGATCCACAGTGCAGCATCATGGTGGCTGGGCATCTTCCCCGCAAACTACGGCCACTTTCGCTTAAGCGGGTCCCTGTGTTTGTGGTGTGGCAGAGCTGTGCCTGTCATCCCAAGAGTACTAGGCAAAGGCTGGCTGCAGGACACCTTTGTGTCATTGCAGAGGCAGTCCTGGAACCACAGCTACTTCTGAGGAAAGCTGAGTCTGCCAAATTATCTGTAGCTGTGTTCTGCCAGGTCTCACCATGATACAGTGAACAGGTCAGACAGGGCATGTCTCAAAAGCCTTCATTTTTTTTTCTTCCAGCAGAAGCTCTTGAGCCCCTGCTGCTAGCCTGATTTTACTTTCACAACAAACCCCAAATAATCCTAGGGACTTTTACTATTTCCTTGTGTAGACAGAGGCAGAGATTAAAGATCCAATCTAAATAATCTAATTCCAGAGATAATCCTTTTGCTCTTATCTCCAATTTTGTACCAGGGAGCTGCTTCCAAGGAGCTCTACGTGGCAGGGCACAGCTGGTCCCTTATGGGCACCTGAGCCTTGTAGCCCTGTGCCATTTGGGAGGGCTATGGGGCAGTGGGGCTGGCTCACACTGATTTCTTAGATACCTCATTAGCCATGAGGCCTGCTTCTGACCCACATCTTTTTGCTGCTCTTTTTGGACATCCAAAATCCTGATCCCATTTTCCAGCAGTAAATGGCTAATACCCTAAACATGTGCCCCTCGTTGCTCTTGAACAATCAGGGTACCAGGTAGACCAGGCAGGAGTGATTCAAGACAGTCATTTTGGCACAGCTGCCAGGGGACAGGGAGAGATCAAAGGATTGAGAAAATGATCCTGAGCCTTTCACTTGTAGGTTACTGGTGTAAATCCAGCCTGCACCAAGGGACTGACTGATGGCTCAGTGGATTAGTAACAGGATGGAGCCTTTGACATCTGGGGCACAAACTGGCATCAAGTTGCTGGTGTGACAGCAAGTATTGATTTGGGGCAGCAGTGTAGGACACCACGAACACAGGCCAAACAGTGTCTGCCATCCTCTGCCAGGAGCTGTGACCAGCCTGTGAGCCAGGGCGAGGGGCTCCTCTTGCCCCAGATGAGCACAGCCATTGTCCCTCCTCACTGCTGCTCAGTTAATCCTTCGTGCTTTGTGATGCACTACTGATTCTTGGGAAATGAATCATCCAAGCTAGTTTTTAGAAAATGCTTACCCTGGGAACACCTGGTAACACTTAAAATGTTTATGTGCTTCAAAGTTGTGTTCCTGACCCACACATCACAGTTGAAAGTGTAGGATTAGGCAGGATCATTTGTAATCAGCACAAATGAGCTCTAATGAGGCCTCCCTCAGCCTCGCCAACTGGACAGCATTGTCCTGGCCACGGCTGCTTGCACTCCTTTGGTAACAGAGCTTGGGGGACACCCAACAGGTCACAGACACAGCAGGGATACAGGAGATCAGCCTGGATTTGATCAGATGCTGCCAGGGCTGGGGTCTGTAACGCTGAGATGATTTGCCAGGAATCAGCATGAGGTGGCTGAATCTGGAGAGGTGCTAAGCGTACACATTTCATGCTACTAATCTGGATGTGCTTTCCTAAGGCAACCTGTAGTTTTAGGAACCCCTTCCTTGCAGCAGTGCCATGTCTGTCCTGGCCCAGTTATCTCATGAGCCCAAGAACTGATGTCACAGCAGCAGGAACATGCTTTGGGATCCACTCCAACCTGGGCAGAGCAGACTGGGGAGCAGGGGGTGGGTGGTTACGCATTCTGCCAAACAGTTCACTTCTCCAAGACTATGTCTGGTTAAGATGCCCACAGGTGCATTACAAAAGCAACAAATGCATTTAATTCTCAGTCTGCAGTACCAAGTCTTTATTTATAGAAGCAAATGCTTTGCAAAAGACTTGAATTAATAAAATATCAGTGGCACTTAGAAGCAGCCACTGCTAATGCAGCCAGTGCCAGAAGCACAGCCCTGAGGCCTGGCCGATATCTGATGCCTCAAGGAACACCGTGATCAGACAGAAGGGCAAACATTAAGTTATTTGTTCCCCCTTTGTGTAGGGAGTGAGTTTCATTCGACCTCCCCCTGAGATATCTCACTCCAGCCACCCAAGACCTTGCCAAGGTCCTCCAGAAAACAAACCCAGGATTATACATTCTCCTATAAAGTCCAAGCCAGAGATCAGCCCGCTGGCAGTGTCACGGTCACCTCCCCGCCTTCCCCTTCACTGGCCGCTTTGCTTCGCAGGCAGGTTATTGTGGTGCAAGGCGCTTGCACGCCACCGGCCGCTTCGCTCCTTACCGGGCGGGCGGCAGCTACCTATTCCCTTACTCCATGGCAGGGGCGAACAGGAGAACCAGCGTGTTCTACCAAGGCAGCGAGCCGGGCTTGGCAGCTGCTGTTCACAGCACAGCGGACACGGAGCTACCGGGACGTGGCGAGGAGCCGCCCCCAACGGCGGTGGAGCTCCCGCTGCCCTAGGTCCGCTTCCAGCCCCTTCCCCGAGCACACCGGGTCCGCTCCGGTCCGCGCTGCCGCAGCGCCGCCCGTTGCCGCGGCAACCCTCCGTCTGCGCTTCCCGCCGCCGCCCCACCGTGCTCCGCGTTCCGCCGCGCTGGAGCGCCGCGATTGGCGGCGCGGAGGGGCGGGCTTTGCCCACCAGCCGCCGGCGCTCAGGCCAGCTCGCCGGGCTGTCCCCNTCGCCGACAGCGTCGTCTGGGCCGTCAACGCGGGCGGCGATGCCCATGTGGACGTGAACGGCATCCACTTCCGCAAGGACCCGCTCGAGGGCCGCGTGGGCCGAGGTGAGGGCGGGGGACACGCTGCGGCCGGGGGGTTTCGCCGGGACAGCTCGCGGGGTCCCGCTCGGCTCGGCTCCGCCGGGGCTGCGGGGTCCCGCTGTGCTGGCGGGGTCCGGGACCCGTGCGCCCCCGGCGCCGTCCTGCGCGCTGCAGCCCCGGCGGGTCTGTGGGTGTCCCTGCAGGACGGCGGAGGCTCCTCTCCCCCAGCCGCCCGGGGACGGTCGTGGCCCGAAGGCAGCGCCGGCACTTGTCACCAGCGGGACCACGGCCACCCTTGTTCTCCCGCCGGGCCCAGCTGGGGCTGCATCCCCCGTCCCCGTGGCGGTGCGGGCCCCGGGCCCCAGAGGCGGCGGGATGAGCCCTGCGGGATGGTGTTCCTGCCCTCGGCCTGCGGGGTTGTGTAATGCCGGAGGGGAAGTGGCTCCGCGAGGGTTGGAGTGGAATTTCGGCTGGAAAGGCGGCGGGAGCGGTCAAGCTGCCAGCCCTGCTGTGTGCGCCCTCCGGTCTCTTTTTCTCTCCCGTTTTCCACCGAAGAGCCCGTGTTCCACAGTAGGATCCGCCGGTTCACAGCCCAGTGCGCAGCGCGCTCGGTGCAGTGGGAACGAGCTTTTCCAGCCCTCTGCAGCCGGATCTGGGTCGCTCACGATGTGGGCTGATGCTTGCAGCATTCTGGACCCGACAGCAAAGAGCACAGGTTGCTTGCTGGAGCCCTGGTGCTGGGCCCGGCAGGGGGAAGGTACAGCCGGCTGGTCTGCTCCATGCCCCAGTCCGTGGCTGGGTGTTCAAGGGCAGGGACACGAGCAGAAGTAGAGGCAGATGGGAAATCATCAGCTGCTCTAGCTACCAAGTCAGTAAAACCTACAGCCTCCTATTGAGGACAGGATGGAGAACTAATTGCACTTGGATTACCTTTTCCTACTTCCCCCAAGACCACCACAGTTTGAATTGTCCATGTTTCTGATAATTGGTGTACCAAAACGTAGTCGATTCACTAATATATTGAAAAGCTAGCTATGCTGAGCTGCTCTGCTCTCAGTTACAGGTGAGTGGTGTAATGTGGAGATGAGCTCTCTGTTGACTTTTGAGTCTAACCTTTGCTGTTTCCATGTAGGATGGTGAGGATTTTCCTGTGCTATACAGCTGGAACTGTTATTGCTTGTCCTGCATGAGTGCCATCCCAAATGGAGAGCCTTTTGGGCACTGGATACAGTCACATTTAAATTCTAATACGGTTTTTCACACCCATGGAAGCTGCTGCTCCAGTTGCACAGGGTGCCCTGACCACTGTAGGTCAGCTTCCCTTCATAGACCTCTCACACGTGTGACTTGAATGTCCTTGTGGACTTGAACTATTTATTTCTGAGTTGAAGAGAAAAAAGGGTCTTTTTCAAGCACATTGTGACATGCACTTCCTTTGTGGAAAGCCCGTGGTGTTTCCTCTGAGCAGCAGGCTGTTACTGTAATCCTGCATCAGCCAGTGGTGCCAGGCACAGTGGAGACTTTACCCCTTTGAGCTCTCAGCTGCCTTTCCCTCAATGGCTTTTTATTGCACCATTGTTCGTTTACTCTGGGCTCCTCTCTGTGTTGATAGACATGTAAGGGCTATAGCAGAAATGTATGGCTGACTGGGAGGAAATGACCTAGGGATAGTAATTCTCAGCTGTACTGCCTGTGGGCAATTTAAAACCTTTTTTTTTTTTTTTTCCAAGCCTCCATTCAGCTGCTGTGCCCTAAAGGACTGACTGTGCTGATGGCAATTACGGAATAGGCAGGTGCCAGACGTTGAGTTACAGCTTGGTGTGTACTGCTTGTTCCCAGTGAGCACCCAGCATGCTGTAAAATCCATCTTGCTTCCACAGCTCTGTCAACAGAGCTCTGACATGCAGGTGACAGGTCTTCCTCTCCAGTTACCTTCTTGGCTATTAAAGGTCTTTCTTCCTGTGCAGGCTTTCCTTTAATAGGAGCTGCCTTCTGTAGAGTCCTTGGTTTGCTATCACTGTAATCTGTAGCTGGCCAGAAATATCTGTGTGGGAGGACAGGTTAAACTTTTCACCCTCTATATTTCTGGTGGTTAGAGTCCTCAGTCTTTATGCCCAAATTCGAGTGGTAAAGAGAAGTGGAAGATTGCCTGAGCAGCTCTGTGTGAAACAGGAGACTAAGAACTGGCATTAATTTCCTCTCGTTTGCATTGGCTCTGTCTTTGGCAATGTGCACTGGGTTAGTAGTTTCTGCTTTGTCTTGGCCAATGCAGTGTCTGTTCCCATGGAAATGGGGGTGGGAGAGTTAAGTGTCAGCAGAGAACTTCGTCTGGATCAACTTCTGCCTGAAGTGCCGGTGGACGGATGGTGTCCACAGTCTTCCCTCCTGCCCCTGCTTCGCTGGGGAATTGTTTGATGTGCAGCCCTGGAGGCATTGCATCAGTTTGCATTTATACAGGAACCCTGATACAGTAGCATACTAAGTGGGATTAAAGTTTTTGGGGGCTGCTGTAGAGGTGGTGAGACACTGAAAAGAGGCAAATTTTATGATTTCTCTGATTTTGTCAGTTGTTGTCCTGTTTGGGCATGGTGTTTGGGCCCTTCTTAGGGGCTCTTTGCATGCTTGCAGACAGCACCCATTTCAGCTGGGTGGCTCTGAGAATATCAGCTGATGGAGCTGCTGGTGCTCTTAAAAGCTTGTGTATGTTTTTTGCTTCCTTCATCCCATCTTCATGCTGACAGGTATTGTGGACCTGTGGTGAGAAGAAAGGGCTTTGTAAGATGCCTAATGCTCTTCACCCTTCTGCCATTCCCCAGGTTCATTGCTGAGGGCGATGAGTCTCTAAAACCCAGGGCTATCAACTACTAACTTCAAATCTGTTGTGTCAATGAGTCGAGTCAGTCCTATGCTAGCTGTTTTAGTTTTGTACTTGGAGTCTGAAATTTGAAACTATTGTAAAAATATTCTAGGTATTTTCACTCTTTAAAGCAAGAGCCAATGGCCAAGTCCTTTGGCTTTGTGTAATGTTTTTGAAACAGGCTTTTCTTTTTGAAATGGTGAGCGTGAGCTCACTGTGTCTTAGACTGCAGCAGGTCTCCAGACTTGTTTTCCTACATTTCTTGGATTTTGGGGCTTTGGCTTCTTGTGCTTCTGCTCTGGTAGTGCTGCCACCTGGTCAGAGCAAGCAGGGGAGACAGGTCTGATGGGTTGTAAGTGCTAAAGCCACTTATGGAGTTAAGCGCTTCAAGAATATATAAAGTGTTTCTTCCTCAGAATGTAACCTTTCCTCTCACTGTTTTGTGCTCAAAACCCAGCTTCTGACTATGGTATGAAACTGCCAATCCTGCGGTCCAACGCGGAAGACCAGATTCTGTACCAGACGGAGCGTTACAATGAGGAAACCTTTGGCTATGAAGTTCCCATCAAAGAGGAGGGTGACTATGTGCTGGTGTTGAAGTTTGCAGAGGTCTATTTTGCACAGTCTCAACAGAAGGTAAGCAATAGCTCCTCGTGTGTCTCTGATGCGAGTTTCTGGCTAAGACTGTGTGTGCTCATGTTACCTCTGCTGCTTTGCATGCTGGAGGAAGGAGTAAGTTAACTTAGGTCCCAGGCTCTGAACCTTTAGGACTCTCTTCCACATTCTAGCTATACAGTTGGACTGGAAAACTTAATTTCAAAGTATTCGAACAAACATGTGCAACTAAACATAACTAGTGTTTTACAACCTGTTTAGGCTGTGCTGGCTTTGAGAAGTTTTTCCCCTTTTTCTTGAACACTTGCTTCTAACTGGACAGCATAGTTATGCTGGAGGAAGTTGCATAGATTGAAGCAGGGAGGTGGTCTGGGTTAAATAGCCTATTCAAAACAATTTTTACAAATGTAATAAGACTTGATACTGGTTCAGTCTGATCCTGAAAGCAGAGTTAAATTCATCTGCTTTTTGCTTTTTAGAGAAGAATAATCCTTGTCCACTTTGAAATCCCTCATGTACAGAAGTGGAAACAGAAGCAAGCAGAACTCAAAGCCCTGTGATAAATTGGGGTAGGAGTGGTTTGTGTTTTAGTCTGGCTTTCCTCTGATTCCATCAGCTTCTTTAGGGCTGATCTCCTTAAGCACTGTGCTGCCTTCCTGCCAGAGAAGTATTTCAGGGAGCAGAACTGGTGGGGCTAGCTTACAGAACGGATGCAAAAAGCAGCCTCAGATTAAACTGAAGGGCTGAGGCATCTTTGGTTCCTCTTCCTTCATGTGGTTCTGCTGGGATTCCCCAGGTGCTGCGTGAAGTGTGAGTCATTACAGCCCTGAGGAGGACTTTCACTCTGAATTCACAGATGTGGTTAACAGTTAAACATTTTACCTCCTTCAAACCCTGTGTTCTTCACCAGCTTGTTTCCTCTTCTCTGTTCTGCTGCAGGCTGTTAGTTAGAAATGGCTTCATTCCCTAGGGTGTGGTGTGTCACAGCCACCCCAGAGTGGTAAGAGCAGGTCTTCAGACAGGAGAAGAGTTGTGAAAGAGAGGCATGAATAAACCAGAATAAAACTGTGCTGTCCTCAGGTCTGAACAGCAGATGTAGGGGCTGTTTTAAAAGGAGGAAGCAGATTTCAGGGTATTTGAAAGCATTGTTAATCCTTTAGTGTCTTTACCTGGCTGCTTTTGGGCTTTGAATCCTTCCCAAAGGAGTGGGCCAAGATATGTTACAATGCTTTCTGGTCCTGGGTGCATAAAAAGCAGAGACCTTTCCTGTTCTGTTCCCATTTCAACTGTCACGTGCCTGAATCTGCTCTGACTCTCTGTCATTTCTTCCACCCTGAAGGTATTTGATGTTCGCTTGAATGGCCACGTGGTGGTGAAAGACTTGGACATTTTTGACAGAGTTGGACACAGCACAGCTCACGATGAGATCATTCCCATGAGTATCAAAAAGGGAAAACTGAGTGTCCAGGGGGAGGTTTCAACATTCACAGGAAAGCTCCACATTGAATTTGTAAAGGTAATAAGCTTTTCAGGGCAGAGCCTTGATCTTCCCTTTCCTCTTCTTATCCAGTCATATGGTGCAGCTGTGTGCTGGAGGAGGTGAGGCATTGGTAGGTGGGGAGACCATTCCTTGTCTCAGAGCTGCAGCACTGACTGCTGCTTTTGCTTTTTCTAGGGCTACTATGACAATCCGAAAATCTGTGCCCTATACATCCTGCAAGGAACAGTGGAAGGTAAGCACAGTTTCTGAGCCAGAAGGCTCTTCCCCCTTGGAGAGCAGCCTGTTGCTTCTCAGACTATGAGATCATAGCTTTTGCTGACCCACATCTGCCAAAATTGTTTCTCTTTCACTGAGTTCCCACAGAGTACAGTTGCAGAGTGAAGTAGGTGTGTACTGTCCTCATTCTCCTCTAAGTCACAAAGCTTGTGTCATTTTGGAATGAGAAAAATCAATTTGTTTTGGAATTTCCTGTATATGGGGTAAAGGAGAAGGGAACATGTCTGGTCAGTCTCAGCTTATAGCTACAGATAAATACCCTCTGGCCTTGGATGTCAGCAGCAGCCCTGCAGACAAATAATTAACAGTTATTTTAGCTAGTGCTTAAGTATTTCTTACCTGGAGCTTTGTTTTGCTTTTTCAGCTTTAGACAAGGCAGTATTTTTTCCCAGATACCAGTTCCTCTGGATAGCTCTGGGGAGTGCTGGAAAGGTCCTTGTTCTTTTATCACCCTCTTTATAAGTGATCTGGAATTGGAGCCCCTCTAGCTCCTGAACTAGGAAGGTTTAGGACCTCTCTCTGACCAAAACATCAATTTGCTTTACTATGGGATGGTCAGGGATGGTCAGGTGCTGCTGAAGATTTGGTAAGAACCTTCTGGCCAGGTGGCACCTGCAGCTCAGGCCCAAGGCTCAGAAGGCTGGATTTGAGTGGGGCTTGGCCATGTTGCTCTCACAGCTCTAGCTTTGAGGGGTGCAGTGATGTGGAGTAGGACTGTTTATGGAAAGGGTTGTTCCCATTCCTGTTTGCACCTGTATCTGCTGGTCCTGCAAGGCAGCAGGTGCTTGCTCTTGAGTAGATCTTACTGAGCAGCTGCAGTAGCTGAATGTGTGCTCTAGGTGTGCTTTTGTGCATTAACTTGTCAGTGTGACACATTGATGGTGTGGAAGGATGAAGTTTTTCTGCAGGCTGGATCCTTGGATGCTCTTATCTTGCAAAGAAAAGAAATAGTGTGATCCTCTGTGGAAGAAGATATTCCTCTCTTCTGGGATGTTCTGGTTGTGGTTTTGATGGGGTCTCAGGTGCCCTCTTGCTGATGTTCATGTTGGACTGGGGAGAGGGGAAGGAAGTGTCTTGAGTGAACTCCCAATTTACAGCCTGCCTGCTTGCAACCTTTTGTCTTGTTCAACAGATGTTCCAAAGCTGCAGCCACACCCAGGTCTGGAGAAAAAAGAGGAAGATGATGATGAAGATGACTATGATGATGGCTCCAGTGTCAAAAAACAGGCAAATAAGAACCGGGTTCAGTCAGGCCCACGCACACCAAACCCCTATGCCTCGGACAACAGCAGCCTCATGTTTCCTATATTGGTGGCCTTTGGTGTCTTCATTCCTACCCTCTTCTGCCTCTGCCGATTGTGAGAGCAAGCCCCACAGTGCATCAGCCCAGGGGCTGGGAGGGAAGGAGTTGGACCAAATATGGTTGCTTTCAATTTCTCCATATTGTTCATAATTTAAGGAAAAAAAAAAAAAAAAAAGAGATGATTCATTTGGAATGAATAGCAATGAATAGCAGGTCCAGGTAAGAGGGAGCTTACCTTCCCCCTGCCAGCAAGCAGCAAGGCCCTCGCCTTCCCCTTCGCACCATGTGCAGCCTCTGATTCTCCCTGGGGCATCCAAGAGTGAACTGAGTCCTGGCTGGGTGTGTATTGGGCCATGAAAGCTGATGCTACCAGTCCTGGGCCATGTCCCACACTGAGAGAAAGCCATGTGCTGTAGGATCTCTGCCTTTACTGGGTGGAATACAGTTCCTTAAGCAGGAAGACGGTTCTTAAAACAAGGCTGGGGTACACGCTTTGTCCAGGAGCGTGGAAGTGTTGTGGTGCTGTTGGGTGTCAAGCAACTGCAGAGGACAGAGCCTGGCTCAGCATCTCCCTGAACGTGTGCGACACGATGTATGGTACTCGCCTGCGTAAAGATACCAAGGCTCTGTGGCGACGCTCCCCTCCTAAGACTGCAAGCTGCGCCAGGAGCAGAGGGATTTATCTGGCCTGATTTGCTGCACCAGTTGGGAGAGACTTTCCTAGTCTGGCAATTGCAATGTTTGTTCCATCGCAGAGGGATTCTGCTGTAGCCTGCGAGAGGCTGACATTGTTAGCGTCTGATCAGATGCACTTGTTTTCTGTATTGATTATGGCTTCTGTTTCCTTTAATATCTTTTTATTTTCAAAGGTTTTGTTTTAAGCCCAGTTCCTTGTTTTGCCTTTCCTAGCAAGTGACCTCTTCTTTGGAAGAAGCTGAGAATCAGGTGAACTAGAGAGGAGGTTCAGGACTTGTTCCTTAACCTTCCTAATGGTGAGCTCCCTTCTCTGTGACTCTAAACAACCTGTGCCGTAGGACAGAGCAGAGCAACCTGGTGGATGCTCCCTGTGGTCTCTCATTCCCTCTGTAGGGACCAGCCCTGCCTGTGGGCAGTGAGAAATGGAGCTGGTCAGCGTTTGCAGTGAGTGAGTTTGGCCTTTTGCATATCCAGGCCCTGTAGTGAAGGGGCAGATGTCCAACTTTTCAGTCCTGCAGAGCAAGGTGGTTCATTGCCATCCAGAGATCTGGAAGTGAGCAATGCACTGGAGACAAGGTCACCTGCTTCCCCCAGGGATATTTCTGCAAAAGGCTTCTGTTTCCACATGCAGAGCCTGTGCCTACCTGGCAGAGGCTGAACAGAGCGAAAGCCACTGCTGTGCCTTCTGATCCAGAGCTACAGGCCTTGAGGAACTGCCTTCCCACAATCTTGGCCTCCCAACACGTTGAGCATTTCTGGTTGAGCAGGAAGGAGATGTTCTGTGCTGGAGCAGGATCTGTCCCAGGCAGGGTTGGGTTTTTGTGGATCAACTTTGTTGCTGCTGAGCTCATGGAGCGCTTTACCTCATGCTCTCTCCGTTGTCCTCAGAAGTGTTGTGTCTTTCCCTGGAGCAGTGGCACTGAGCGGTGACCTCCGTGCTGCTCTGCCTCTCTGGGCCTGCATTTTCCTAGCAGTTGTTCCTGGTTTAGTCCCCTGCAGTGGCTCAGCCTTTCTTTGAGCTGAGCAGGGTCAGCAGAATTACCAAGTTTCTGGCAAGGGAACTGGAGGAGCAGCCTGTCCTGTTCTGCTGGGCCCAGACAGCTGAAGCCTTCGCTTCCTTTTATCCCTCAAGCTGTGATAGGAGCTGTCAGCTCAGGGTCTCCAGAGTGGAAGCTGGGAGAGGTGACAAAATGCTGCTCTCTGCAGCAGTGCCACTGAACCTTGCCTTTCTGATCACATCATTGTTACAGGCCTGACCCTAATTCTGTATCTGTGAGCTGAAAAACAAGCAGGACCTTTATTGTCTTCTCTCCAACTGCACATGGGCTAGTTTGGGACAGAAGGAAGAGAGTCCCCGCCCCATTTAAAGAAGAATACAGGCTTTAGAGAGAGCAGATCTTGAAGAACAAACCTTAGGATGAAAGGTGGTAGGCTTGAAGTTGTCTGCTTCATCTTCTAGCTACTGTTAAAATCCTAATACTTATAAAACTATTATAAAATATGAGCTCTGATTTGTTCAGTGACAGTGCCTGCAGGGATTCTCCAGCGTTTTTGGGATTGCTCTAACTGGATTGAAGAGACATTTAGATCTTTATCAGTTTTGAGAACCATGAACTGTGCTGATTTGTTAAGCAAAGAACCTGGGGTTGAAAGCAGGCATCTCTCTAAGGAGCTGCTCTCCTCCAGGCCTTTTAGGGTGCATTTTATTTGAGCATCCTTGAAGCAAGGAATCACTCAGCTTCTTGTGGCTCACCCAGTAATCTCAGCACCTTGCCTACCATGGGAGAAAGGGTGTGTGTTTAGATGTGCAGAAGTTGGAGACAAATATTTTAGGATAGTTTATCCTGGCCTCTCCTAGCAGCCAGGGCACTGACTTGGTGCCGTCAGCTGCCCCAAGGCAGAGCTGTACAGGGTGTGATCTAGTTTGTTCTAGTTGCTCAGTTCAAATGAATTTGTCTTATTTGAATAAGAATAAGGAGGAGAAACAGATCATCCTTCATGGCTTCAATTTAGTTGTTTTGACTCTGGTTTTGTGCATCTTTCTCACTACCAAGCTGGTTTCTGGGGAGTTCCTGACCCTGTCAAGGTCCTATGAGCAGTTTCCTTCCTGGTCCATCCCCTCCTGGCAGGTTTGCTTTGGAAGGAGCCTTCAAACATAGCACGTGGGAGCACCAAGGAGGTGGGGGCTGGCCAGTCAGCACCTTTCTGGGAATGGAGTACTCCAGCTCCCCTGGCCATTTCTGTCTAGTATTGGCAAGCCAGACTCAGGGATGTAGTGAGGTACCTGGTCCTGACCAGGGAAAGAAAAAGTTTGGGCTGGCTGTAGCTTTCCAGAATGGGTGTTTGAGGGAATATCCAAGACATTGTTTAACTGAGACAGGTCAGAGATAAGCCTGTTTGTGCTGATTCCTCTGCCAGCAGTAGGCAGGTGGAGTGCAGCAGTGTGGGGAGCTGGGTCAGAGCAGACCCCGGCTTGATTCATGTTGTGTAGAGAGGGGCAGATATGGCAATTTTAATAAAGCTTCCACTTAATAAAGGGAAAATCACTGTCTATGATGTTTCAGGCCTGGATCCAGCCTCAGCACAGTGGTTTCAAAGCTTATTTTAATTGTCCCATCAGCCCCTCCTTTAAGCCAGGCTATTGAAGTCTTCTGTGTGTGTGACTAAACATCTCTGACCCTTTTGAGTGTCCCAGGTGGCAGTCAACAGAAAGCCAAATGAATTCCCTTCTCTTTTTGGTGCCTTTGTCTCAGGCTTTGAATAAAAGTCTATTTGATGGAGCTTCTTTTTTTTTTTAAGGAGCTTCTGAGATTTTTCTTTTTCTTCAAGGGACAGGCATTCCCTGCCCTTGAGATCAGATGGGGACTGTCTCCCTGTTCCCAGATGCCAGCTCTGGAGGTCACAGCTGAGGTAGAGAACTGTGAGCAAGTATCTTTATTTTCAGCCCATAAAGTCAGTGGAAGAAAAGTCTAGCAGGGGATAGAAGAACTGGAAGAGCTCTTTCAGGTCTGGTCTCCCCCAGAAATCGCCTGAAGGCAGGATGGAGAACTTCCAGACAGTCTGGTGCCTGGGTGTCTGTGCAGTTCAGAGCTGAGTGAGTCACTCTGGGTCCTGGTAGTTGTTTGGCACTTATAGCTTCTGGGTGCAGAGTGGGGCTTGGGGGGGTCCTGCACCCCTCATTTATTTGCTGAGGGCTTGCCTCATGCTGCTTAGGTCTGAACAAAGCAGGGACCTGTGCCTTGTCCCTTGGCCTTTAAGTTGAAAACAGGATTGCAACAGCCAGGGAAGTGTCTTGCTACAGGAACTCTGGGCTGAACAAGCCTGTTGCTGATAGAAAACAGCAGGAGGGAGAGAGCCATGAGAGCAGCTTCAGCCCTTGATGTGAGACAGATTCTGAGCAGCTGCGAAGTACCAAGTGTTTCAGGCTCTGTTTGGGGCTCAAATGTGGGAGAGATCCATCTGCTTCTTGCACGTATGATGGGGAGGGAAATACCCTTGCTGAGAATCCAAGGGAAATGGGAACTGGGCCAGCACTGAGCTGATTTACCTACTGGCACTTCTGCATCTCCACAACAAATGCCAAAGCCTAATACAATTCAAGGATGCTATTTTAACGTCGGCCTGGTTCCACCAGTCTGTCTCCACCGGCTGGTCCCAAGCAGGCTCACATAAGTATTCTCAACGGCACAGACACACCAGGCTGGAGCTGTGAAGGCTCAGAAACGTGATCACACGGATGGGCCTCCTGTGCTGCACCCCTGCTTCGTGCTGCCCAGCAGGTCTGGGGCACATGCATTCACCTTGGATCCAAATGGATTTGACCCAGGAGTATTGTAGCATTGAAAGGTGCTGGGATGGATGGGAGAGGTGAAAGCAGGTCCATGTCTTCCGGGACTCTGGCTTGCTCAGAGTTTATTGCTGTATATTAAATACTATTTTTGGAGATTGAGGGGAAGATGAGGGTGGGGAGGGATGTGACGATGCTGTCCCCAGTCTGATTGGTGGGATGCTACTGCAGGTTATTGATAGGTTTTGATTTTCTTCTTCCCAAAAAGTGCTTTATTTAAAAAAAAAAAAGTCAACAGAACAAGTGCTTTCCTTCCTAGAAACTGTGCTGGCTGATCAGAAAATGTGAATAATCTTTTGCAGACATCAAAGGTTTCTGCTAAAGAGTTTATGTGATGGAGATTTGAAAGCAAGGGGCAAAGTACAGCTTTAACCAGTTTAGCTGGGAAGAGTGTGAACCCAGGAGATGCAGGATCTCTGCCTTGGAGTAGTCCCCGTCACACTTAATGGGGATGTGCTCACCAGTGCTACCATGGCTGTTCTGTCACACTGTGGCAGTTCCTGAGCTGGTGTTCTGGGGTGAAGCAGTGGCTGGAAACTGACTGGCAAGTGGGGGACTTGAATTTTTTGTGGTTTCCTCGGGGGCTTTCTGCATTCAGGGCTTTCCCACTTGAGAAGCAGCTGAGTTGGTAAAGTAGCCCTGGAGCCTGTGAGAGCAGAGGCAGGATCTGTGTTCCATGCCAGGAGGCAGCAGCC
Source organism: Ploceus nigricollis (assembly GCA_013399945.1). Taxonomy (NCBI): domain Eukaryota; kingdom Metazoa; phylum Chordata; class Aves; order Passeriformes; family Ploceidae; genus Ploceus; species Ploceus nigricollis. The sequence goes on along the minus strand of VXBC01004056.1, from coordinate 103,225 downwards.
AGGACTGTGAGAGGTGGTGGCGGTGTTTGGTTCCTGTTGGGGTAGCAGCAGTCAGTGTTGGCACATGGTCCCACCACTCCATTGTGCCTGGCTGTGGATGTGTGGAAGTGACCTGTGCCACTGGCATTAAGGACACATCACAAACTACTTAAAGCTGCAGGTCTAAGTTGTCTGTAAAGGCTGAAGGAGTGTGAGGAGAAATCTCCATCTGTACGTGTCACCAGTACAAAGGGTTTTTGAGGAGGATTTTTTATTTTACTGCCCATTGTTTTGTGTTATAACAACTTGCAGTGACATTTTTTAGTTTGTTTTGCAGCAAGCTTGGGCCCTAGGTGAAAAGCACAGATACCTATTTCTGATTGCATTGGCTTTGCAGGGACTAGTTTGGGGGAGACGGGCATGGGGGTGGGTTATTTTATTTTTGGTACATGGTAGCAGTTTTATTTTTTAATTTTCCCAGGATGTTTGGCTGAGGGAATGTTCTGAAATCTACTGTCTGGCAATTTAACCAGCAGTGTGCTAAAGGAAAATAAACAAAATTATATTGTCACTTGGATGAGATGGTCCCTCTTTTCTGGTGGTGGGGGCAGAGGAGCCCCCTCTGGTTTACACCTACGCGAGGGAGGCTGAGCCCGGCTGACTGCTGGGTAACATCGTGCTGCTGCCTCCAGTACAGCCCTGGTGATCTCTTGCCCATTGCTTTGAGCAGTAAAGTGCAAATCGAATGGTACAACATCCTCTTAAAAATGCTGATGTGGTTGTTGCTTCCTGCTCAGAGCCGGAGCACCAGAGAGATGTAATCTGCTTTCTGGGGCTTTGCAAGCTGCCCCCGTTTCAGCTTGAAACTGTGTCAGAGGCAGATGGAGCTGGAGCTGGAACAGAGAGAAAGCAGCAGCCTTGTGCTCTAGGTGCCTGTCCTGGGGACAGGGGGCCCTGGTCCCATGCAGAAGGTGCTTTTCCAGAAGGCCTGGGTCTGTCCTTCCTTATGGCACAGGATGGAGGCACCAAGCCCATGCAGCGAGGAGGATTTAGGAGCACTGGTGCGGGCGGGTTTTTTGAAATAACATTTGGCTGGCAGTAGCAGGAGTGTGCTGCTCACAAGCCACAGCAAGCGTCACAAATCACTGCTCAAAATCTGCTTCTGCTCAGCGTGAGCGTGTTCAGTGTCGGCTGGAGGACTTCCAAAAAGAGGATGCAGACGTTTGTTGTTCTTGCCCAGTTCCCCAGAGGGCTGGAGGTGACTCTTGGCAGCTCTTGCGTGCCTACTTCGGGCTGGGGCTGCTCCTCTTTGGGAAGAAACACGTTCTTTCCTCCGTGTGTTGATACTTTGAGTCCCTCCAAGTGCGACTTCCCCAGTTCCTCCCACCAGGCTGGGGAGACTCGTCCGATGTCTGCCACTGCCACCTGCGGTGTGTGGCCATGAAACTGACTGACCCGGGGGCACACGCTCCTGATGCTGTCCCGCTCCCCAGGGACAGCAGCTGGGGTGCCCCCGGGCCAGGAGGGTGGTGTGGCCTCCATGGCATGCTCTTGCTGACGCTGCCCCTTCCCGAAAAGTTCTTGCCACTGTCCCCTAAACAGAGCAGGGCTCTCGGGGGATACCTGCTCTCTGTGTCACCGGCTGTGCTGCGGGTTCAGGCCATGCCTTCAGAACCGGGAGCCCAGGTGGCCAGCGAGGGGTGACGACCGGGCGGTGCGGGGCTGGCAGCCGGCCGGGGGCAGCGGGAGTGGGGCCGATTTTGTTTGTGCCTTGTGTTGTTTTCCCTCAGGTAACTCAGCTTTCCCAGCCGGCCTGTCCCGCTACGTCCCCGGACGGAGCGGCTGCCG
>VXBC01004056.1:27662-101317 GCA_013399945.1 Ploceus nigricollis | reverse complement strand
CCGCCGGCAGCTCCCGTACAACTTCAAGAAAGTTTGGGGGCTTTTGTGTTGTTTGTGGGTTTTGATTTGTTTGAGGCTTTTTATTTTTTTGTTTTTCCTCTGGGCTGCTGATCTCTCCTTTTCTGTCCCGATCGCATCCCATTCTTGCTCTGCTACCTGGCAGTTACCATGCCTTTGTTTCTCACATCCTTAATTTTGTCCTGCTTGCATGAAGCTTCTGCAAAACAACGAGCAGTACATGTCTTATCGGGCTGGGGCTAACAAAAAGGGAAATTCATTTGGTAAGTGCTCACAGGTGTTTTGAAATATTACTATATTTTTTCTCTCTCTTCTAGATTATTTATGCAAACCTGAGGACAACATTTACAACATTGACTTCACCAGGTTTAAGATCCGGGACCTTGAAACTGGAACAGTACTTTTTGAAATTGCCAAGCCGTCTGCTTCAGGTACAGCATGCAAACGTTGCAGGGAGGATAGAGAGACTCAGAGAGCTGAGAGGTTACAATGCACAACCCATGCAAACTGAGCAGAAGGGTCCTTTGGTATATGTCCTGATGACTAAATTCCTTTCCTTTAAGCATAGGACTGAGTTTATCTATGCTGAGAAACTTGTGATAAAAATGTGATTATTGTTGGATGGGAGAGAACTATTGACTGGCAATCTTCCTTTTTTGGGCTGGTTATAATAGAGATTAGTTCATGCCCATTGGCAGTTGTGAGGGGGGATATCCTGTGATATTGAGGGGAGGGGTGGCTCCAGTTTTGGAGTCTTTTCTCTTTTACTTTGTGCCAGTTTAAGTCTCAGACCAGTTATTAAATGTGTTTACATTCACCTCAGGGACAGCAGCTGGGGTGTCCTGATACACCCACTAGCCAGTGTCACCTCAGGTGTACACTATGAGCAGAGTAACTCCAGGCTGCTGTGTTTTCTAGAGCACGCTGAGGAGGATGAAGATGACAGCAGTGAACTGGACGCAAGTGCAGGTCGCTTTGTTCGGTACCAGTTCACCCCAGCGTTTCTCCGTCTTCGGACTGTTGGTGCAACGTGAGTATGAGTTCATGGAAAGAAGGGAGAATTGGATGTTTACAAAGTGTTACTTGACAGTTTATAACAAAACTGGGTTGAAGACTCGAGAGAGCCTATCTTAGACTACAAATATCAAACTCTCTGTAGAGAAGTCTTGTGTAGCCTCATGCCCAAGGCTCTGTTCTTCCCAATAGCTGTTTTTTCCTGATTCTTCCATGCAGAGTGGAATTTACAGTGGGAGAAAAGCCAGTGTCAAACTTCCGAATGATTGAGAGGCATTACTTCCGAGATCGCTTGCTGAAGAACTTTGATTTTGATTTTGGCTTCTGCATCCCCAGCAGCAGGAACACATGTGAACACATTTATGAATTCCCTCAGCTCTCAGAAGACCTTAGTAAGTACCTCCTTTGCCACACTGAGTGGTGTTTTGTTTGTGTGTGCATCTGGTCATTCTCTCCCTCTACTTGTGAAGGAAGTTGTGACTGGGATTGAGGGGACAGGAACAAACAGATGCAGGTTCCCAGTTTAGCAATGTGTAATCTTCTCTGAATTAGAAATTTGTGCTGCAGAGTCTCCTCCTTTGAAAATGAAAGCCTAAGACAACCTGTGCTAAGTCACAGGTTGCAAGAACTGATCAGAGTCACAGGGCTGACATGCCTGATGCCTCGTAGTGTAGCCCAGAAGAAAACAAAACACCAAAGAAAGGGTTCTTTTTATAGCCACCCATCTGTTTTCTGCACTTGCTTGTTAGGGCTAGAGCCTCCTGCTTTGGAAGAGAACTGGTTCTTCCCCGAGGTCTGTTTTTAAGCCTGCTAAGATCTCTGCAAATACAGATTGCGCAGGGTACATTTGACCTCAGGGGGTGGATAGAGCAGAGGCACAGGGGCCCTTCTTGGGCTGCCTGGCTGTGGGGAAAGTTTGGGGTTTTCATCCTGCCTGTGTACGTGTGGGGAGTGCCACAAACGAGCTCCTTCTGTTTACAGATGTGATGGTTGCTTGGCTCCATGCATGGCTCTGGCAGTTTCAAAGCTTATTTTGAGTGAGGTTACTTCATTCCCCCTCTGTTTGCTTTTGACAGTACTTGTTCTGTGAATGGGAAGAAGGGAAAGGGCGGGCTGCAGCCTTTGAAGTCAGCTTAGAAGAGCAGTTTGCTTCTCTTCTTTGGGTAGGGCAGAGCATCAGCCTAGTAAATCCAGTGGAGTGGCAGAGTGCTTTTTATCCTGACTGTGGCTGGCTGTTGAACGTAATGGAGCTTTCTCTTTCACAGTCCGTCTGATGGTTGAAAACCCGTACGAGACGCGCTCAGACAGCTTTTACTTTGTGGACAACAAGTTGATTATGCACAACAAGGCCGACTATGCTTACAATGGAGGACAGTAATCATTCTGTCTGCTGGATGCTGTGATGCCCTTAACCATTCCAGATGTGCAGAGTGGACTGGAGTTGCTGTCTCGTGCAACGAGGCTTCTTGCCAAACTTTTTTTCTGTGCATGAGGCTGAGAACATGAAGCAAAGACAACGGCTCCTGAAAGGAAATCTCCTTGCAACAAGCATCTCTCTGTCTGAGACTCAGCGTTTCCTGCCTCTCCTTCTCTGTTCTTGGCTATCTTCTGGCTAACCTTGGTTAGGTCAGTGATCAGAGGGACTCTTAGACAATTCTTGCCCTTAGTCTTTATAGTTAGGTTGCACCTTTAGTGCTTCTGATGTTTCACCTCTTGGGTGAATATCCTTTTTCAACAGGTCAGATTGTTTGTGTTAAGCTATTAGCAGAAAATCTTAGCCCCTCAAGTAGCCAGTGATGCTTGAGGAGCTGATCTTTTGTTCAGTTGGATAGATCATGTCTTCAGTGGCAGTGGTTTTGTTTGTGGCATTGCTGGCATTGTTTTTTAGGGTGCATCCCAATATTCTCCAGTGGGAAAGAGACTAATTCAGCTTCTAAGCAGTGCAGGAATATTCCATCTGCCTCTGGGGGCCTGAGCTGCCCCTAAGAACATTTAAAAAGCTCTGTTTTGCCAGAGATTTCACTAGAGATACGAGATAGGGGGAAAAGGGGGCTGTCCCTCTGATAGCATTTCTATTTGAGCTTTTGTGAGCAAACTGTTGAATTTTGGAGCTCAGGGGTCAACCTTAGAGCTGAAGTTAATCTCACTGTATTTACCATTTCTCCTTCTTCCCTTTGTAGGAATTTTTGGCCCTTGCTACAGAATGTATTGCTTTTTAGGTGGACAGCACATTGTCAGCTTGGCTGGGGTGAAGGTGTCACTCTAGTGGGGCTTAGAGGAAAAAGGGAGAATGTGAAAAATCACTTGAAAAATGAGTAGGAAGCAAAGTTTCCTAGGCTTCAGGCTACACTTGTAAACCTGACTGATTTATCAGAGTTGCTGTGAGCAGCACCAGCTAATTTTCTTTGTTGCAGTGGAGATACTAGTAGCTAAAAGCTTCCCAGGTCAGATCACTCAGTGTTATGGAGTGGGATCCTTGGAAAGTGAGAATGTACATGGTTCTCTTCTTCATTGTTCCCATCACTGCTCTGCCTGCTCAACTGCTTATTTATGGTTTAGGAAGTCATGCTGCCGAGGTTGATACCACAGCTGTGTTTGGGATCTGGCAATGGGAGATAGCATCCTACAGTGGGAAGAGGAGGACCTGTGTTTTGCCAGTAGCTGTGCTGGGGCAAGCTCCCAACTGTGCAAAATCTCAGCTATCAAAACCTTTTTTGCCAGTTTTGCTGGCTCTCAAGACTGGTACTTTTCCTGTCCCCATGCTGGGCTGGTCAGTTGTGTCTCTTGTTAGGGGAGTTAGGTTGTGTCTAGACTGGAGACCGTTCCTATGCCAGTTCCATTTGTTCTCGAGACAGTTAAAACCTAACTCTTCAATGGTTACCTGTTGTGCTAAGGAGGGATTCAGTGTAGTTTGTGTTTTAGCAGGATTGAGTGGGGTGGACATCAGAGCCTAGAGCCTGTTAATGCAGACAGCAATGGGAAACCACTGCCTTTACTTCCAGATTAGTGAAAGTAACTTTGGCGTGGAACATCAGCTGGCAACAGAGTAAGCAGTGAGAGTGTGTGGGGTAGCAGCCATGAATGAATCTCCAGCTCTTAGGAAGATACTTAATTATGATTAACCACAACAAATGACCTGTTCTGGGTGGAGCATTAATCATGAGCAACCACAACAAATGTCTTGGGAATGTGGAGGGGCAAGGTCTGCCTGATGGAAAGATGAAGAACTATTCTGCCACCATCGATCCCCTCCAGCATCTACACAGGCACTAATGCAGTCTTGTTTAGGATCTTCAGGATTAGTTAAAGCTGCTGTTGAGGTGGACCTCGAGATGCCTCTTACAGTGAACACCTTCCACAGCCCTCATGCTGTGCCTCTGAGGTGGGAAGCATTTGCTTTGCTCTAAGTTACTCACCACAAAGCAGAACTGCCTGGAAGTGTGCTTTTCATCCTGAAGTGTTCAGAAATAGTGTCTGAAGAGCCTACTCGTTATTCCCTGGCAAATTTTAGCATGTTGAACTGAATTTTGTATGTAGTATAAATCCAGGTGCCTTTAAACGTTACTTTTATCACACTTTCTACATGAAGCAACCTCTCGCTTTTTTACGAGTGTGAGGATTCCCATCTGTTTCTCTTGTCGCTGTAAAGGTTCCTCAAAGGCGGATGGGCTCGTGACCAGGGCGGGCGGGCGCCGGCGGGGGCGCGCACGGGGAAGTGGGGGCGCGCACGGCGCGCGCGCGCCATCTAGCGGCTGCTGGCGGCGGGAGCGCGCTGCCGGTGTTGGGTCCCGGTAGGAAAAGGGAATTCCTGTCCTTGGCTATCAGCAGAGACGAGGAAACGGCACTGAAGCGGTTGCTTTCACACTGGTGAATGTGTTAGCTATTCAGCAATAAAAGGGAGAACTGGAGGAAAACCGGGAGACTCGCAGGCAGCAGTAGCACCCTGCGGTTTTTAGCTGAGTTTGTTTGCTTTGCCAAATCAGAAGGTCTTTGCCCTAAAAGCATGCTGCAGGAAAAAGAAAGTCCCTCCAAGAGGGCAACCCAGCACTGAAAAAGTTGATTGTAGTCCAGAAAGTCAGGGATTTCCAAACTTCTGTCCCTACTTTAGTAGCTATTCCCTAGGATTCCTTTTCTCTTAGATACTTTCTATAAAGCCTCTTTTCTTTGTGGCAGGGATGATTTCTTTGGTAAACATGGTTTAGCAGACCAGTTTCCTTCTGGAGTGTGCGCTTTGGTGTTTTAATGATAGGTCAAAGCTACTCATGCCAGTGAGCTTGGAAGAAATTCCACTGGGAACACATCCTTGACAGGGGGATGGTCAGTTGTAACCTGGTGCTGCAGGCAGAGGAGATGCTTTCAGTGTCAGGTGGAGTTTGAGCAAGGAAAAAGGTATCAAAGACTGCTTCTTTCAGGTTTTGTGCTGAGTTGGAAAAAGAAAAAAGTTGGGACCATACTGAGTTCGGCTCAAAACTTCAAAAAGAAAAGGACCAAACCCACAGACTCATCGTATGTTTTTTCCAGTATTTGTCTTCTTATTACCAGGACCTCTTTTTCCCTTTTTTGAGGCAAGGGCTTTGGATCCATGCCAGCAAACTTCCTGGAGAGCTATTTTCATACCTTGCGTGTTGAATACATCCTGCACCTTGTGAAGGAAGGTCATCTCTTGTTGTATGGACTGGGTACTTCTGTTCTTGTCCTCTGTTTTTGGTAGGAAATGTCTTGTGTGTGTACTTGAGGATTATCAATGTCTGTTGTTGCAGAGGAGCAGCAGCCTCTTCTCTGGTGCTTGGGGATGTTTATTCCATTATCTGAGGGTTCAGGAAGAATAAAACAAGTGTTTAGTAGTCAGAAATGAAGGAGGAAGGTGGTGGTGGAGCTGTAAGGTCCAAATGTAGCAGCTCTGCTTCTCAGCTCTGTGTTTCATCACATCGTCTTCAGCTGTTTCCCAGTCTCCTGCCCTGCTGTCCTGTGACATGGAGCTACTTTGTGCTACCCCAGAGCCTGGCTCGCTGTCGGGTGTGACCTTCAGACATAAACACTGCCATCTCTTGTCCTTGCCGAGGACAAGGCTGAGTGATGGCAGCCTGGTGGAGTCAGCACCTCTTCCTCTTCAGCAGCAGGAAAATGAACACCAGCAAACGCCCTCTCTGCCTGCCTGGATCCCAGTGCTGTTACAGGACACGTATTTATGTATCTCACGGTGTGGCCTTGGGGCTGCTGGCACGTGGACTCCTCTGTGCTGTCCCCTTCGGACCCTGCTCCCGCGGCCGCGCCGCGGGGCTGTCCTGGTGGCCGGGGTGTCCGCGCGGTGCCGCTGTATTTGTACACCCGTGGTTTTGTCACCAGCAGTAGGAATAAAGGACCTTCCTTTCCTTTCCTCTCCTCTGCTCTCCTCGCAGCGCCCGCGGCCCTGCNCCCCTCAGGCGCGGGAGTGGCGCCGCCCTTCAGCCGGGCCGCAGCTGAGGCCGCGGGGCCGCGGGAAGGTGTCCCGGGGTGGAGGGATCCTCAGAGCCTCTCACCGGCCGGCGCCCACCCCTGGCCCGGTGTGAAGGGCAGCGGCGGCGCTGAGTCCCCTCCCCGCTTCCAGCGCTGGCTCTGCGGTGCCGCCGGCTGCACACCGTGTACCAAAGCGCGGAGCTGCCCGAGACACACCAGATGCTGCGGCAGACGGTCCGGGACTTCGCAGAGAAGGAGCTGATGCCGCTTGCAGCGCAGCTGGACAAGGAGCACCGCTTCCCGGCCGAGCAGGTGGGTGCCAGGGTTGGGAAGGCACAGCCAGAGACCCCCTTCCTGGTGCCCTGGGGCAGGACCACTCGGGCTGAGGCAGAATGTACATCCAGCTCCAGTTTAGCAGAAAATTGAAGTTTAGACCAACTCGTTGCTCTGAATGTGGACGTTCACAGGGCATTTTGAGCTCTTCAGTTTTATTTGTGTTTCTCTATATCTGACTTTAGTACCACTGAGTTTTTAGTTCTCTTACCAACTTACCTGTGGGCTGTAATAAAAATTATAAAACTGATTTATAAAATTAATCAAATACTTTTGCAGACTGCACATAATGGTTTATGGTGAGGAATCATAGATGACATGAATGCATTTCAGATGGTGGAAAAAAATGATCAGGAGGTACATGCTGCTCATCCTCTGGGGCTGTGAATAAATCGAAATTCCAGCCAAACCAGTGATTTCTCATATGGAAAGACACACCAGTGTGCATGTTAAGCAATGAAATACAAAGCTCCAGCAAAACAGATACTGTTACATTAGCCAAGAGACTCCAGGCAAACACTGTTGTAGGCATGAGAGTTTTGTCACATTCCTCTTTCTGTTAAGGTATAAGGATGGTAGCCAGGAAAGTCACACTTACCCTAAGGAAGAAAATAACTTCACTCCTTACTGTTCTAATCTGAGAATTTTACATTTGATTCTGAGTCTTTCAGCTTGAATGTGTAAGGGAAAGTTCAGGATGCAAACAAGTGTTTAATAAGATGAAGCAACATACATAGAATCAGTGGCTGTCTTGTTCATCTTCTGTATTTAATGTGGAGGATTGGTGTTTTGGGTGCCCACATAGGAGGGAAATTATGTATCTAAAAATTCTCCCCGGTTCCTCTAAAAGCAAGCAGAAGCTTATGGTTGCAAAGCAGGGGGTCTAGCTGAGGAACTTGGGGTGGATTGATTGCAATGTAACTAACAAATTCTCTGGGAAGCAAGATCTGGCTTTATTGGGAATGAAAAAAATCACCTTGCACCACTGTTTTCTGCAGTCATTCATTCTGTAAAATTCTTCCTTTGTGCAGTCCTAGGCTGAAGCTCAGCAGACTCAAAGGTAAAGTTCTGATGATTTTTATCAGCTAGATTTCCCATTTCTACTGACAGGGGACATGCAAGGGTAGAGCTTTGGTGGGAGGCTGAGGAAATGCTGGTGGAGTTCTGTCTCGTATTTCACCTTCAGAAGGCTCCCCCCTTCCCAGTACTGAAGAAAGCTCTTTAAACAAGGAAGAGCCTAAACAACAGTGACTGCGTACAGCTCCTGCTGAAGTCACTGGGATCTGGGGACACTTACCAGTTTGTTCAGATTCCCATTTCACCAGGAGCTGTGTGCATCTTTTCCTCTGGGTGTAGCTCACTCATGACATGTCTTGCTCTCCACGTGTCTGTATTTGCTGGCACACTGGTGCTGCAGAGGATGGCACCTGACCATTCCCCGTGTGCAGGTGAAGAAGATGGGTGGCTTGGGGCTGCTGGCTATGGACGTGCCAGAGAAGTACAAAGGAGCAGGCCTCGACTACCTGGCCTATTCCATCGCTGTGGAGGAGATCAGCAGGGGCTGCGCATCCACGGGCGTCATCATCAGTGTCAATAACGTGAGTGTGAGGGGCAGGCGTGAAGTGAGGTTGGCATGGCAGAGGGGTGTTTGGGAGAAGTGGATCTGTTCCTGTGGTGGGTTCTTTGGTGTGTTGGAGAGCACATTAGAGAGCTACTCGATTGGTTGTACCTTCAAGAGGCACTAACAGCACTAAATTTTTAAAGTCCCTGTATTTAGGGCCAATACTCAAGTTTGGCTCTGAAGAGCAGAAGCACCAGTGGATTGCTCCCTTCACCAGTGGAGAGAAAATTGGATGTTTTGCCCTCAGTGAACCAGGTGATGTGGCTGTTACCATCCCTGTTGCAAAGAATGTGGTGTAGCTTCTTTCCTTGGTCAGGTCTAGGATGGGCTTTAGGTCTTTGAAACTGGAACAGTTTGTAGCAGTTCTGTGTGAGTGGAGTCTCAGTACCCAAGATATGAACTGCCATCCTATGGTCCCTGCTGAAAATACTCATTCCGTGTGAGCAGAGCTCTGGACAACATCTCACACACATGGGCCTTTCCCTGTTCTGTGGGAGGGACAGTGGTGACACTGCCACAGTTCAAGAGGTGCCTTGAGCTGATGGGGTGCAGGTGGGGGATGGGTTTGCCCCCAGTGTGTTACCGATCACCTGAGGCTTGTTTGCTGTTGCTTTGCTCAGGGAACGGCAGCGACGCGGGTGCAGCCTCCACTGTGGCACGCCTGGATGGGGATGAGTGGGTTCTGAACGGTACCAAGGCCTGGATCACCAACGCCTGGGACGCCTCCGCCGCAGTGGTGTTTGCTACTACGGATAAATCCCTGAAGCACAAGGTGTGATAGTTTGTATCAGTCAGGAAAAAGGGGTGGGAGTAAAGGAGTTTTGGAGAAGCACTTTGCCAGGGCTGGGACTCTGTTTTTAGAGCCGTTCAGGCATTGACCAGAGGAGGGGCTGATGTGCACTGGTTTTGTTCTGTCTCAGCTCTCCTCTCCCTCCTCCTTGTTACCTGGACATGTGGCTTTTATGTAAAATGGAGGGAACCTGTTGACAGCCAAGGAAGTGGGAAGGTAAGAAGACACCATTGCTAAGAGTTTGGGTCTTGTTGCAGGGCATTAGTGCATTCCTGGTTCCCATGCCAACAGCTGGGCTGTCACTGGGGAAGAAAGAAGACAAACTGGGAATCCGAGCCTCTTCCACTGCTAACCTGATATTTGAGGACTGCCGGATACCCAAGGCAAACCTCCTGGGGCAGCCAGGAATGGGCTTCAAAATCGCCATGGTAAGAGAGGGATGGGGTGCAGCTGTGGGTGTGTACAGCCGTAGCTCTCAAGCTTACTGTTTTGTAAACCATTTCCAGAGGCAGTCACTTCAGCGAGGACTGCTTTCATAAGCTGTTCTGTGTCATGTTAACCTGTTGACCCTTCTTGCCAACATGGGAGGAATCATTCCCAGAGCTTGATGAATGTTTAATTTACACAGATCTTTGACAGCACTTTTATTGTGGCAGTTCTCAGCTGGAGCAATGCTGATACCACTGAGGTGCTGTGTCAACAGGGGCAGTATATTTTAGTTTTTCTAAAGGGAAAACATGGCATTTCCCCATGTGAGTACTGTGGCAGAGGAAAGTTGTCCTGGAGGCCCACAACAACTTCTGCAGAGTGTCTCAAGGTGAATGACAGCTGACTTATGGTATGCATGTGACTTCTGAGGAGGAGCAAGGCAGCTGGGAACACTTTGTTTCCTGCAGTGAAGCACTGTCCTTTGACAGTGGTCATTGCTCTCTCTGGAGGGGCAAAACACCCTTTGTTGGCCTGACATTTTGTGTCGAGCTCCCTGGAGCAGAGCCCATTCCATTATGTCCAGAACTAAAAGTGGTTGGTGACTGACAGGTTCTTTTAAAGACCTTCAGCCTAGGGTTGAGAGGATAAAGCCTTTTCTCCCTGTGCTGCAATTTCTTCCTGTGCACAGAGGGACAGAGTAGGTGTTTGAGCTAAGTCAGGTAATTGACTGGGTTCACTAATGAGTTTGAAAAATGCTTTCACATGTGTGTCCAAACGATGAGGGTAAAAAAGGAAAACTGACCAGATTTCCAAAGTAAAATCAGCTGCAGAGTCTGTTGGGTCTGCCTGAGGAGTTCTTTCCAACCCCTTCCAGATCAGATCCTTGTTGTGCTGCTTCCCTTATTTTGCTCCCTGTTTTTCTCCCAGCTGATAAGCAATCCCTCTCCTTTCTCCTTCTGTTGTTGAACTCTTGCCTTCTCTCTGCAGTGGCAGTGCTTGTTACAGCTCTCTATTCCTGCATAACTGGGAAGACTGTGAATCAAGGAGGTCTCTGACCAGAGGATTTTAAGGCTACAGCAGCTTTCCAGCAACATCAGAAATGTGCGTATACTATTCCTGCTCAAGTATGACTTGACTTACATGTATTTTTTGTCTTTCTCAGCAAACTCTGGATGGAGGAAGGATTGGTATTGCCTCGCAGGCACTTGGAATAGCACAGGCAGCTCTGGACTGTGCTGTGGATTATGCTGAGAAGAGAATGGCCTTTGGGTCGCCCATCACAAAGCTTCAGGCAGTGCAGGTACAAGCAGGGCACACGGGGCAGTTCCACAGGGTGCTGGGGCTGGTGGAAAGTCTGTGTGGGCGTGGTATCAGGCACACAGTGCACTTTGTACTGTCTGGGATAAACAGGGTGATAATTCTGTTTTCAAATGCTGCTAAAACTAATTGTTGGGACAGAGGCTCCTTTTCCTTACGTGGCCCCAGGGGTGGAAGAATTCAGCTGTCCCCTTGTGCAGGCAGAGGCCCTGTACCAAAGGCAGTGTTTGTTGTTGCAGTTCAAGCTGGCAGACATGGCTGTGGCCTTGGAGGGTGCACGCCTGCTGACCTGGAGAGCTGCTATGCTGAAGGACAATGGAAAGCCCTTCACTAAGGTATTTCCAGCCCTGCTTTTGTCCAGCAGCCACAGCACAGGACACAGGCTCAAAGCCATAGAGCATTGCTGTGCTCAGCGCCTGCCCAGGCAGTGCTGCTGGGCTGTAACCCCCAGCAGGTCCTGGGCCTGCTGCCCACCCTTGGGCATCCCCCTGATTTCAGCACTGGTTGTAGCCAAGGGGAGAGGGGTGGCTGCTCTCAGCTGGCACCATCATCAGGCCTGTCTCTCTGCACAGCTGCTCTGTGAGCATTCAAGCTCTTTGTGCAGGTGAGGGGTTCCTTTTTGTGACAGCTGCACTCTCAGTGATGTTTTCCTTCCCCAAAGGAAGCGGCAATGGCCAAACTGGCTGCATCAGAAGCTGCAACGTCCATTGCTCATCAGGTAACTGTCAATTGACAATTCTGACATATGTCATGTGGGAAGGGACTTTGGATGTCTCACAAGTGCTCTGGGAAGGTGGGATGGAATTTACTAATTTATATTTGAAACGCACCAACCAAAGCAAGCAAACAACCCTATGGCTGAAGCTGTTTAGCACAACCATCTTCACAGGTTGTGGGGAAGTAGGAGGATGGCTGGGGTTTATACTGGCTTGTGGCAGCTGTATTATTGAAGTGGCCTGTGCCTGCTGCTGTCCAGGGCAGTGGCAGTTTTAAGAAGGAGCAGCAATGTGGGAGAGAGCATGGGGCCACCAGTCATCACCACTGCACCTGGATGAGAGCCTCTGTTCCTTGGTTTAGTGTCCCCTGTCTTTCATAAAAGCATCTTAGAATATGGACCACTAACAGATACCTCTGAAGCAATTAATTGCCCATCTGGAATATCCATATCATTTTTACCCAGATCAATTCTGTGTATTCCTATGATCACAAATGAGCTGCAGTCATTGCCATGTATCCCACCCTCCCCATTATGCTTGCAGTGGGCTCAATTCCTCTTAAAATGGCTGTTTGTGTGTGTGTGCATTCTGTAGAAAACAGATTTCTTGACCCCACTTTCTAAGCTGGTGCTTTTTTTTCAGGCTATCCAGATCCTGGGCGGGATGGGCTATGTGACAGAGATGCCAGCAGAACGCCACTACCGCGACGCTCGGATCACCGAGATCTACGAGGGGACCAGTGAGATCCAGAGACTGGTGATTGCAGGCCAGCTGCTGAAGGCCTACCGAGGCTGAGGAAGCAGCACACTGCCCCAGGTGCTTCCTAATGGTGCACAGTGATGGAGTTTGACCCTCTTGAATGAGGATATTGATGGAGGTTTTCCTCACCAATGGGTAACTGACCCTCTAGTTAAAATGTGCTGATTCTTCTTTGGACAAAGTGTGGCGCACTGAGGCTGGACTGAGGTTTGTAAGTGATGGCTGTGAGTGCAGGAGGGAGGAGGCAACCTGTGCTCATAGGGCAGCCTGAGGCTTTTGCTAAATGGGACTGTTGGAATGGCTTGGTAGGGGCAAAATGACAGCACTTGCCAGCCACTGCCTGTTTTGCTAAATTTGTCACTACAGGGCTCTGGATAACCAGTGCCAGAGTTAGAGATGCTGAGAGCCATGACCCCTGTCCCCTACTTCAGGCTGCTGGTCACGCCGCGCCGCAGATCAGACTTCAGTGGAGTTCAGGTGTGGTATGCAGCTGTGTGTGAGCTCCTAATGGGACTGAGGTAATCCCTGCAGCAGGGCCCTTCTCACTTCCAGCAGGAGAGGAGCCAGACAGGAGGACATGCAGGGACAACCCACACACAGAGGAATCTGAGCAGAGACTGTAGTTGCTGTCTGCGTAGATTTGAAAACACAAAGAATTCCTCGATCTGGGTCAGCAGGGCCCAGCACCTGCTCACTCAGCTGCTCTGGGAGCAGGGATAGAAGCAAAAGACAGCAAAGCTGCAGTGCCTAGGACTACTTTGTAAAAAAAAAAAAAAAAAAAAAGCAAAAAACCACGAAAAAAACCCCTCTGCTCCCAAATCTGCTTCTGCAATATCAGCAGGAAAGGAAGTGACTGATAGGGCAGTAACAGCTTTTAATCTTGACATGTTTTGGGCAATGAGGAAATGAAGAGATGACATGCAAACCTCACCAGGAAGCTTCAGCAGTAGCACATCCTCAATCAGTGATCAGTGGTAAGACATTAACTTTAGGAGCATCAACAGCCAAAGGAAAAGCTCTAAACTCAGGAGAAGAGGGAGAGGATTAAGACTAGAGCTTGTATGGTCCGGTCCGCCTCCTTGTCCAAACAAGTACACTAGAGGGAAATGGTTATTTTCCTGTGGTGCCATTTATTTAGACTTGTGTGAAGAGAAGAAGAGCAGGATTCTGTTTCACAAGAGAGCAGAGAAGACAAATAAAACCTGATTTTAAAGGACCACCACTCCCTCACCTTTTTTTTTAATGCAGATGTGAATTAATTTAGAGTAATTTCTTCCACTCCCAAGACGCAGGAGCAGAAACCAGTAGGGCCTGCATGCACCAGTGAGACCAGTTCTCAGTGATGTCAGTCATCCCTGTGCAGGGCGCTGGAGGGCAACAGCATGTTGGGGCAAGGGCCTCAAGTGCTGAGTTTCTCCTTGTTCTACTATGCATAAGGATTGACAGAACTCGCCAGGTAGTGCATTCAACAGGAGCATTCCTACTGGAAAATCATTCCAATGATATTGAATGTACTGTAAATTACGGAGGGCTTCTCTGGATGAAGCTTGATTTCAGCCTGTATCACCTCTTTGATTGCTGCAGGCTCACTTCAGTGATGGTACCTGAAGATGTGGGGATACTATTTTACACTAACTTCTCCTTTCAGCCACTCCGAACAGGACCTGCAGGGATGTGAGGACTTCCAGCAATGCAGCATTCCTGTTATGCTGTGCTCCAGCTGAATCCCCAGTGAGCCAGCACAGTCAGTCACGCTTCTGCCAGCCCATTCCCCCTCTCATCCAGGTGCTTCTCTTAGATCTGCTGTGCTGTCAGTGCTTGCTGACTGCCCCTCTTCACCCTCAGCCTCCCTCATTACCGGCTCCAATTTGCTGCAGCTTCTTTCCAGAGCAGAATGAAACCATCCTTGTTACCCACTGTGCTGGCTGTGACCACCTCAGCTGACAGAGGAGAGAGAACCTACAACCTTGAGGTAGCAAAACAAAAATTGTGCTAGAGCTTTCAAACAAATGCTTTCTGAAAGTTTTTCTCTGCTGCCACAGGTTCAGCAAGAGCGCTCAGTGCCCTGTGACACTGCACTGCTTTGGGGGCAAAACAGCGTGGTTACACACAAAGGCACAGAGCTCCAGAGCAAAGCAATGGCTTTGCTCAGAGCAAGATACTTCAAGCTTCCTCCTTGCTGCTGCCTGCTGAGAGAACTTTGTGTGATGAGTGTGTCTGCTCCTCAGGGCTGTTGCAGAGGAACTGCTGAAAGGGCAAAACACAAACGAGTTTTGCAGCATTAAATCAGCAGCTTTTAACCAAGCCACCCTCAGACAGCACAAACCCAGGTGTGGGCAGGGCCAGGCTCTCCTTGGAGAAAAGGGTCTGTTCACATGTGAAGCCCCAACTTTCTCTCAACTGACAAACTCAGCCAACATTGCAAAGCTGGGGCACAGAGATGGGAAAATCAGGTTATACATAAATTAGAAACAAGTGGGGAAGGAGATAAGTCACTTTTCAAGAACAAAAGCTACACTTCTCAAGGACTTTGTCGCTTTGCCCCACAATGCTCTAAGAGTAAGTGAAACTGGTTATGAGGCATGAAGCAGGTGGAGCCTGAACTAGAATCCTTTCTTAGAAAACATAGTTACAGTAACTAGGAGTTACTTCCTGCCACACACCAGACCTGATAGCTTTTATATCATGTAGCTCAGACTCTTACTTTTGAGTTCCCCAGAGACTAAAGGGAGATGAGCTGTTCCTGAAAAAAGGACAAATTTACTCTGATTTTAAATTAGATCTTTGTTTCACCTAAGTTGAAAGCCCTCACTATCAACACAGACCTGGCAACAGCCACACATTCAGGTTATGTTGGAATTTGGAAAAAGATGGAAAATAGTATATTTGAAAGACATCCTGAAGTAAAAAAGCAAAGTGCCTGAAAGAATAATAGAATGAAGACATGGAATAGTGGTAAGAAAATGTGACAGTGCTGTAACTTGAATGAAAAAACTAATTTCAAATTCAGATTTTGGAACTCATCGTGTTTGCAAGGTGAAGTCTGACCTTAGTGAAATACCAGCATACAAACAGGGCCATTTCTAAGCTGACTGTTCTCAAAGATGCAGCAGAGAACCTGACCTGTCAGCAGATTTGTACACTACAGTTCTGGTCCATGTCCTGACAACTGTGCTGTAAGCACACCCTGGTCTATCACTTTTTTGCCAGCATTTTACCTCTTGCAAAAAGGTTTGTATTAGTCAATTATTAAAATAGTTATTTTTGACAACTTTCCAGAAGAAGGGGCAGGCGGTTGGGCAATCTCACTGCAGGACTTTGTGTCTAGTTTATTAAGGAGTTCAACAAAGAAGGCATCAGCAACTGTACCAGACCCAACTGGGACAGGAACCCAGGTTCTGCACAGTCTCCCAAAATCCAGAGGACCCAAAGCACCCTGTACAGGCTTGATCCTCAAGCAGAGGAGACACATCAGACTGGAAAGACACGGACCAAAGGTCCATCTGTGCAGGAAGGGCCCACAGCTGAGCAGCCAGGTAGGATCCATTTCTAATCCCCCTGAATGGTTTGAGGAGGGAGAGCTGTGGAACAAAGCTTTGCAGCTTTAACTTAAAGCTCTGGGAAAACACTTTTTCTTAGTACAGTTAAACTTCAGTGAACTTCTGCCAAGCACCAAAATCCTTTTCCTGGTGGCTGAAGGGGCAGCAAACCCCTTCCAGTGCAGTGGGTGCTCACCTGGACAGGGCCCCAGCACAATGTGAGGGGCAGAGACACAGGGCTCAGTAAGGGCTCACTCGGGTCTCCTGGTGCAAGAGAAGGGCACAGAGTGCAGGGAGGCAAGACAGCTTAACAAGGAAGACCAGGCCTTTTTGGGAAAGCTAAATTAATTCTCATTAAGTATCTATCAATTAGCACTTCTAGAACTTTCTCTAGAATGCTTCTCTAAGTGTAGAAATTGTTCATAAAGACACTTAGCAGGCATGGCCTAAAAATGCTGCTGCAAAACAGAGAAAGACCTTGTATTTTAATTCCAAAGAAATAATTCCAAAGGAGGGAACTGCTGTGAAGCTGATGGCACCTGAGCTGTGCACAATTGTCAGGTAGGTGCAAAGGCTGGGCAGATAAAGCTGCAATGAAGTGGATCTGAATTTGTTGTTCCATTGCTTGGAACATCTCAGCGAAACAAAAGCCACCAAAAAAAGCCTTTTTTATTTGAGTAACTGCCTCAGTATTTTATTCACCTCATGTTTGAGGTATAGCTCAAAACTGATGCCTTTCTACTGTCCCAAGCAATTCTGGGACCTAACACCTGGCATGAACAGAAAAAGCAGATTCTCAATGAAGAACTATTAATTTCATTAAAAAGTGACAGTTACCTGAGGATGACCACTGCAGGCACATGGTAGAGGGAATGCTTTCAGAAAAGAACTCAGGGGGAGTGTGTGTGTGAGACAGAGAGATGAAGTCCCAACGTCCCCCCTGCCACACCCACCCACATTTGCTAAATCTCAGCACCCCCACCTCCCCAGCAAAGGCTGAGCTGTGTCTTACTGTTTATCCTGGGACATTCCAGCTGTCTTGGAGGTGCATCCCAGCCAGCTCAGAGGCATCAGGCCCTCTGCCACCTGTGCCAGACCTGCCTGAGAATAGAGGAAGGGGTTAATTAATGACATTAATGACACAGAACCTTGTGGCTGGACAAAATTTCCTGCCATGTCCAATATGCTCTTCTTGTACCACTCGACAGTGCTGAGAATTTCAGGTGTTTGACCAACCCCTCCCTTACCTGGAACAAAACCGGTCCCAAAGTCACCTCACTGCTCAGTCACACTCTGTCTCCAACACTCCTCCCATGCCACTAACACTTCCCAGCATCTGTCAACTAACAAGAGCTGTGAGCTCTCAGGAGAGCTCCCCAAACCCCGCCTGGCACAGTACTTGAAAGGAAAAAACTTTAGTTACCTCAGGGAAACCTTTCAGTCAATAAAATAACAACTGGAACTGCTGGTTTTAAAAAAGAAAGAATAAAATCCACATTTTAACAGGCTACAGGTAGAAAGCAGTCAACACACAAATTCCAACCAGTCACAACAGTAAAGGACAATTTTTCTTTTTTTTTTTCTTTGAGGGGCAGGGGCATGGAAAAATACAGCACACTAATGAAACAAAATGCAAAAAATACAAAAAAATAGAAAATAGAAAAAATGTATTTACAAGTGATACATTACTATGATCAGAAAGCACAAAGACAACTGCTATAATACATGCACTGGTCAAGAAGGAACTACTAAAAACCTGCAAGGGAGCTGTTTGTAAAAAAAAAATCAAAAAAAGGAGAAAAAAAAAAAAGAAAAAAGACACCCCTACCTCCTCCCCCCTCAGACACACAGGGCTGGGTTTGAACTTTTTTCTTCCCTACTTTGCTACATTGATCAAATCAAATATCCCCTAAAGTCCATGGTACAACCAGTACAAATACTACACTTGGTTTCAAACTGCAGGTTCAGTTGTAGGAGGGGGGAAAAACAGCAGCTCATTGTAGATCCATATACATAAAGCCAGAGTAATTGCGCTACATGCTAAAAATTACAGCAAGCCCCTGTCTGCTACACAGCATGATCTTAGCAGGTTTTCCTTTTTATTTATTCATATATATATCTATATGTGTGTATATATATATGTATAAAAATCGTGCCCTTTTTCACTGCAATATGACATCTGGGTGGAAATGTAACTTGTTACAACAAATTTTTATATGTATACTGCAAGAAGTCACTCAATGTCTGTGGATTTAATAAGTAACCTCACACCACAGGAAATATTTAATAAATCAAAAAAAACCAATATTGTGACAGAAGACCTTCTGTCTCAGTTCTTTTCAAAACCAAAGTCCCGCAGGAAACTGGTCCCAATGTCCACGAGGGGTTCTCTGAAGAAGCCTCAGTCTGCTTAACTGTTTTTGCGTTTAGTGTTCACAAGTTTTTGAACGACTTCAAGCCGTTTTTAGTTTCAAGTCTGTCTCTTCCTCTCTCACAAAGGTAATAGTCTGGTACTAATCCATCCGAGTGAGGAAAAGAGGAAAGTGGCTGCAGTTGCACAAAGGGTCCCCAATTCCACATCTGCAGGGAGATACGGAGTCACATGGAGCTCTGGGATTTTAGCTTTTGTTTCTTTCACTCCTTTAATACAAAGTCCTTTCATACGTGTCCCGTCACTGGTACCTTCCCAAGTACCAGCCAGTCCAGCTTCAGGAGACAACAAAGCCACAAGTTAAAGTGAAAAGGACCAAGGCAGTTCAGGTCACTTCCTGTCCGTTCCATCATACTTCCAGGAAACGGGAGCTGCTGGACTTGGAGTGGAAAGGCTCAGACCACATGCGACGTAGATCGCCCTAGGCAGGGAAACAGAACAAGGACCGTGCCCTCAGAAACTCTCAACTCTGCTTAGAATTCACGTTTTAAAATGCACACAGAATTGCAAACACATCTTAGAGCAAATCTATTCTTCACCTGTTTTGCAAATTACAATAAAGACAGTAAAAATAAATCCTTTCCCTGTCAGGCCAGAATGTCTTACTCTTAGAGCAGATATACCCGAAATAGGTTTCTGATGGGAAGGAAATCATTACTCAGGTTGAAAATCCTGCCCTTTCTTATATTCTGCTCTGCAGAGTGCTAGATGTGTGCTTCAACAACAGCCCTGGAACAGGAAAGGTAAATTTTACAATTTCTGTTCCGAACAGGTGACTGGGAAGAGGCAAGCAAGGTTCTGTCTCTCCAGTCATTGTTCAAACTTTGTGCATGTGGTATTTCATGACCAACAGGACAAGGACAAATTCACTTATTCAATTAAAACAGAATTTAATATTTCAGAATTTATTTAGATTAGAATTACTGGTACTTTATATGCATTAATGATCTTCTATTTCAGGAACTCATCTCTCAGTTGCTCAGTCCTCTGAAATGAAGACCGACCCGACAGCAGTGGTTACTCTGTGCTGGGCCAGGACTGCCCGGAACACACATCATCCACCTGAGAGCTGCTGCCCAGTGCAAGGACACTGACCCTGCTGCCAGCTGGCCCAGAGCTCCCTGCTGCCCATGTGTCCTCCCCTCTTACCTTTAAATAGGCCATGGTGAGGAGTGGCAATAAAGTGAATGGTACCAAATAGAGCAGGGCAGGCTGGGCTGCCCGGTGAATACGAGAAGCTACTGTTGCAGTTAATAAACCTGTAAGAGAAAAAAGTCACTATAAATATCTTCAGGTTGCAGGTGGATGTTCTCAGCATTTCATTCACTGAGGCTTCCTTCACCCCCATTCTGAGAGACAGGTGAGGAAAAGTTACTTCTCTGTGCTTTGCTTTCCCTGAATGCAGTTCAAACAAACTGAAAAATTATTCTATTTTAGTATTAGGCTGTGTTGAGCCACTTGGTCCAGTTTTGAATCTCAGACTAAGCCAAGAATAATTCAGACAAAATACAACAAAAGGTGAAAGGGGGAAGCTGATTGCATCGCACTGAAATGCTGCTCTTGAGACTGTTGGTCTGTGGCCCCTGGCCTGAGCAGTCAGGGCTCAGAGGAAGGGCTGTATACATCAGGAATGACTTTCCTGGACACTTGCCAGAAGGGAATGTAGTGGGGAGAAATCGAGGTATGGGGGAAGGAAGGCTACTGGTAGGAAATTATCTTTCCTTTTCAGCCTCAGAAGGGCCGTGGGAGGTCAGGATATGCACATGCATGCCCTGACTGGAGGGAAAAGTCTATTTTATATTCGGCAGGAAAGGGCTGGCTACAGCAAATTATAAACAGCATTCCAGTTGTAACTACTGATGATTTTCTATATGTACTACTATGTCAAGATCAGAATACAAAAATGCAGGAATTGCCTAGGTGAATTGCTTAAATTTGCTATGTAGTATGCACAGCATAATTCATTTGGAAACTTCCCTATTTTTCCCATCACTCAGGTATGAGCTACGATGCTTTTTATGCCAGTGAAGCAAAGTGCAAGTGCTAACAAAAGCACAGTGATATTCTCTTTCATCCTCTAAATAAAATACAATAGCTACCCAAAAAAATCTTGAAGACTATAGAAGGGCTTTTCTCCCTAGACCACGCCAATAAACGCAAAGAGAAGAGGATTAAAAAGAACATAACCAAGCATCCTCTCAAAGCCTCTTTACACTTGCTTTCATCATCTTTTAAACCTACTACAATAATCCCACATCTACTCACTTAGGCAGCTCTTAATATTGAACTAATTACTCACCTACAAAATAGCCAATAAGTGTGCAGTGAAAGTAAGAGACCTTCTGCATACGCCCAGAGATGTTCCCTGGTCCTGGGGCACCGCAGGAATCACTGTTGGCTTGTTTTTTGTAGTTATCGTAACGCAGGACAAAGCAGAGCAGAAGCCCTGGCATCACAATATCTCCAATCCCCAGCATGGAGAAGTGGCTGCCTGTGGAACTAAAGAGCAACTGGAATTGGGTTCATGGCCAAAACAAAAGGTGACAAGCTCTAAACTCTTCCACTGTGGTTTTGAGCTTCATTTGGCACAGCCTCTCTTTCTACCGGAAAACTTGCACATGAACCCAGTGCTGGCTAATGAGGTTTTCCTCATGATTTCTTCACCACCTCAGCTTTACTCAAACCCAATTTGGGCAGGGATGACATTGCTCCAAACCAGTTTCCTTCTCTCAGTAATGTTTAAGCTGCTTTTGCCCTTAAATCATTCAATGAAACAGATCCATTGACCCAGTATTTCAGTCCTGTCCCTCCTCAGCGCTGATGGGAGGGACCAGCTGGCCCTTTGACCTGACTGTTGATTACCATCAAAGTGCATCTTCATCCCCACGCATGCAGATCTAAAACAAGGCAGTACACCCGTTTTGGACATTCAGACAAAACAGAAAACTAGTCTTGCCAGATTCCCAGAAAAGAGCCAATTGTGAAAAAGATTAAGAACTAAAATAATCCGTTATCTTAAATCCAAGATATTTTTCACGAAAAATTGTTCACTTTGTCAATTTTGTGATTTCATATCACAAAGCTGACAAAGTGAACAATTTTGGTTTTATCACTGCAGACAATCAGTGATAATCTCTGATCTTCTAATCTCTGTAATTTCAGCATCCCAACATCTAAATAAACAAGAACAGAGTAACAAAACTTACGGCCTGCCTGCTGCTGCACTGAGCTTACTGCCCCACCAGGCCCTGGGCATGTCTGCTTACAGATGTGAGCTACCAGGGAACCCCTGGAGCAGGGACATGTGGAATAATCTCCCTTCAGCACTGTGCTTGCCTGGTACTATATGTTTACTTAGATCAGTTACCAACCCCTTCCCAATCATCTGCAATTACACAGTAATTCAGACTGTTCTGATGTTATAATAAACCTCATATCTTTTGCTTTTAATTGTGAGGTCACGCTAGCAACCATCAGGCTGCAGAACTCTCACAAATATCGAGAAGCACATCCTGCTCTGAGCAGGGCACCTTTAACCCCAGTCAGGGCCTCTTCTCTATGAATAAGCAAAGTGTCCAGTCCTCACTGCTCATTATATTCCTCTTTAGCATGAAGAGGGATTGACTAAACAGGGATTTTCCAACAGGATTAGTACTACTAAGTATATGGAGGGAAAACAGATCAGTTACCAACCCCTTCCAGTACTACAGTACTACAGTAAAAGAAGCTTTACCTTGGGAATACAAGTTTGCCAGGCAGCGACAGACGGGGAACATCTCTGCCTACATTTGGTCCCAGGTGAAGTTTCCGGGATAACACATCCAGGGGGTTATCAGCTGGTTGTGTGGCCACTTTCACCATAACATTGCTGTTAAAGATGTAGGCAGAAAAAAAGACCTACAGAGCGAGGTAACCAGAAGTTACAAACTGCAATTACACAGCAACTCAATCTGAATGTATTTTTGCTTTGCTAGTCAAGAAAATAAAGGCTATTTTCCTTATGAGGATAAAAGGCAAAATGTATTTCAAAAATTCAGATAGAAATTTTTAATCCTCAAAAATAACTGGAATATACTTTCTGATATCAAGATACTGATATTGTTTAGTATCTTGAGATCCTTTGGCAAAGGACCTGTCTGGACAACAAGGAGATAGTGTGAGATGACAATGCAGATAACAGCACCGTGAAAATTGAAGGAATCTGCAGAACAGAGAAGAGGTGAGCACGGTGCTCACTCATAAATGGAATGAGGCAGCCCTTGTCTCCAACAGGCTTTTATGGCTTTTATGCTACAGCCCATCCCACTGGAATCTCTGGCCGTCAGAGCAGTCAGTGGGTGCTGCCCTGGATCAGTGCTTGGTGTTATGCAAAGGTAAAACAAAGCCCTCTTGCTATTACAGAACACATTCTGTCAGGTTTCTTGTAGAAGTGCACTAAGATTTTATGCCAACCTGTCTGGCTGTAAGTCCATTCGCATTCCTGTTCTGCAGATTTCACTGCTAATCAGAAGTCAGCACGTGTGCCCTGTGCCAGTGTGGACACAGCTGTGTGTGTGTGGGAAATGCTTGTTCTCATCTTCAGCCAGCTTTCAAAATCTGAGGTCCAAATTCCATTTTATTTTAATAATATGCAGAAGTAAAAATATTCTAATCTTATTTCTGCTTTATTTCAAGTAATTAGCAAGGAAATAATTCTGTATCCTGTTGTAGAATTCAGCATCTCAGAATGGAGTGGTGGAGCCAATCTTCTGGCTTTGCCAGATTTCCTCAACTTCATACCAGTAGAATTCATGTAAAACAGGCCCAAGGCCGATTACAAATCCAAAGCATAAAAACAGCTTTAGCAAAACCAAACCAAACACTTACCCAAAAGACATCATAAATTAGTAACCCAGAGAGCAGCAAGCAGGAAACCTTCAGGCTCGGCAGCCGGACAAAGGCTATCATTGCAACACACAGGCCCATAGCCAGAGCTACAAAATGCAAGACATCATTAGTTCATTAAAAATAGCAGAACAAACAGAAAAACACCAATTCCAAGAAAGTATCTCCCCTCCAGGACCCCAAAGAAACCTCTGTTTGCACCTATGCAGCTCTGCATGCACTAGATGACTGTCTACCATTTCCAGACAGTGACATTCTTCTTACTAGGGTTAAGCAAAGTCAAAATACATTCAGGAGCCAACTGCAAACACATCCCCTTGGAAGCAGAGATTCCCTCTGCAGGCACAACCGCCTGTTCCACTCAACTTCCACCACACACCACAAAGAAACGTGTCCATGTCCTCTGTCCTAGAGACTCCATCTCCCCTGCACAACCCTGACTACCTACTTTAAAACAGAGGCAACAAAACAACTTTGAATTCTCTGTGCCCCAAACACAAACCTCTACTTTTCCTCTACTGGTTTTTCTAAGAAATGCATAAAATAAATAAGATCCTTGAGTCTTAATTCAGAAAGGGCATGGTTATGTGACTTGTTAGAACTTGGGCTGACAAAAACCCACTCAAACCAAACTTCTGCTTGAGCAAGACTGTGCAAGACTGCCTGAATACCATGAAACGTCATCATTTAAATATCCGGGATTTCCCAATAACCAAAATGTGTGTGAAAGCTTAGGGGAAAAAATATGGGTAAATTTTTTCCTAATCCCTCCTAAGGGTGAGTTTTCAGCCTGATCAATGAGCTGAACAACATGACACAGCTCAGATTTTCACTCTGTGCCAAAGGGAATTTTGTCCGGGTAGAAAGGTAAGATTTTAAACAAAAATCCAGTCTTCACATTTGTGTCATTGCCTGCTTCTTTGAACCCAGCCTCATCTACCAAGGATACTCAACTGACAACTGAATGTATTTCTACTGGTTACAAGTAAATCCCCAAAGAAATGCTCACAAGAAAACAAATTATAAAAAAATTTTAAAAGCAAATCAGCTTTCATCTATGATATCAGTCTATTTGCGAGGAATAATGGAGCCCTGCTGGGATCAGATTACAGTCAACCATGCAGACATTTGTCACAAAATGTCTTTGTCTAACATGACACGGAATTTTTAAGAAGTTACAATCCATTTTTTTGCCAACTGGAACTGCAGGGAAAGCCAATTCATTATGCACATGCCCACCAGTGTAACAGCTGGACTCAGCCAAAATGGACAAATTAACCTCTGGATTCTCAGGCTGTAATTATGGGGCTGTGAAACCACCTACCACTTGTATTCACCTGAAAGCTGGGAAGATCTTCCATCCACTCACTAGGGAAACACATCCATACACATTCAAGGGATAAACATGCCCTAGGCCTCCTGCCAGCATGGCTGCCTGCAGTGCCCAGGGGCTGCATCCCAGCAATTCTGCCAAGCCCACCTTATCTCCTGAGAACTGGCAACCTTAGCACAACCCCAAGTGTCACAGCATCGAGTTTTAACAAAGCAGTGGGGTCACTGACATAAAAATGTACCCTGAGTTACTCTGCACAACTGTATCTAGCTACAAAATGTGAGCAAATTATTGAGGTTTAAAGAATTTGACATGGCAAAGCAGCAGGAAAAAGAACGGCATTCAGTAATTCAGCATAGCCCTGAGTTACAGACTTCCACAGCAGAAGAGCAAATACAAGGGAACAGACTTTTAAATCAACAGGTTTCTCTAAAACCAGTGTTAATAATAGCTCAATCAAACCTATATTTAGGAGAGGACTTCCAGGTTATAATTAATGAGAAATGGAAATACTGTAACCAGTATGAGTTTTATCTATTGTTCACACACTCCATTTCTCTCACTGAATGAACACAGCCACAATGCACAAGGCATCAAACTAAGCAAATACTGGGTAGAAAAGAAGATGGAAAAAATCCTTCAGCTGACAGTGAAATACACATGCTAATAACTACACAGTTTTGCAAATGCTTTAAGAAACACTGGTAAATTTAAAAAACAAGCAGGAATGCCCGAGAGAAAGTACAAGTAATACGGGCCAAAGTGCAGTCAATGGACTTCTCTAAATGGAAACCAGCTTCCCTATCCAAGCTCATGCATAGTGTTGACAAACTATATAAGGCAGATCTGCACTGAAATATACTTCAAATCATTAAAAAAAAGCCAAGATGAGAGAAAGACAGAAAAAGAGGTAGAGCAGCCACACAACCAGCAGCTCTGGTTTGGGAGTGCTGGGCAATGGGTTAACAAGGCTGAATAAGAAAACACTGGAGGAGTTAACCATCAATTAACAGAACAAATGAACTCCAGAGTCCCTGCAAACACACTCCTTATGGAACAGGGATATTCTGAGGATTAAGAATATTCTTGCATATGTGGTTAGACTCTGGCAGCTTTCTGGCTCTCCTGCATCCAGAGCAGGTGAAAGCTCCAAGATGCTGCTGGTGTGGAGTCTGGTTTACAAAGCACTGTGTAAGCTGGGGAGGCTTTAACTTCCCCCACAGGCCACCAGGTGAAGCTCTGATCTGAAGAAAGTGTGTTTTAAAAGAAGGGAGTAAGAACACAAGCCCAATTGCTGCAGCAGCTCCCGAGGTATCCGTGACCATGCTGTTCACTCTGCAGCTACAAATATTCCATACATCTATAGCATTCCTGTTGTACATCTCCAGCTCTGTCCACTATTTAGGAAAGCTTTCATTTTAACCAGGCTTTACCAGGGAACAGTGACCGTCCTTGGTGATTCTGTCATCCAACAATCTGCTCTGAGAAATGAGCATTTCAATACCCATAAAGGTGCATCATCGCATGCCAGAACAACCCCTCGGAGCCAACACGGGCTCACTCTGCCCTGTAACACGTCCCTGCCTCTAGAACCACTTCAGCCAAGTGCTTTGCAGGCAGGGGCAGGGTAGGATTTGGGCCCTGAAGGCTGTTCCAGCAAGAACTGCCACACCTCGACTTCGTAAGGCCTGGCAATTACCAAGAAGTATTTCCCGTGTTTTCCTCAGCTCTCGAGCTGCAAAGCTCTTTCACTGACAGAATCAACTGCACAGCCCCGACCGAACACCCAGGGCTCTCCACGTGCTGCTGCTCAGAAGGAACACCCGCCCCATTCCTCCAGCTCCTCCTCCAGCCCCGCCCGGGCGATGAGCAGCACGTTCGCAACAACTGGTTCATTTTCTGCCGATGGCCAAACAGGGGATCCTCCCGGGCCGGGCACAGCCAGCAGCTGCCAGCGCTGCCTTAAGGACAGGAGCGCTCGGCCTGGCCGCACGAGTGAGCGGTGCTGCCGCCCGCGCTGCCCTCCGGCCAGGAGTCCCTGGCGTCTCCAGGACTCAGTCGAAGAGAAGGCAGAGATGATGGGATCCCATATGCAGGAGCACAGGATGAGGACTAAAGCTCTGGTCTGTTTTCCCTGACAAAAGCCAATAAAAGCTATTCCCTGTTTAGTGTCACTGGCAAACACTGATTTAATTGGATTTGAACAAATGACAGGAGGATCACCTATATAGTTCAAGTTCCCTTAATAAACTACATAAAATAATTCAAAGCAAGACAGCAGCACACAATTCAGCAAATCATAAAAAACCTCCAAGAGAAATAGAAGCCAGACACCACTCTGCACCAGCAGCTCAGAGCTCCGTAGATGAATTACTGCAAAGTCCACCATGTCAGACTGAAGCACTCACAAAAATAACTATTTTTAACTAAATGCTTCTGCTGATATCTCAGTGTAGACAACTCTTCAGATTCTGCCAAAATCCACACTTGACATTCCTTTTAGCTTTGCAGCTACTGCAGATCAAGTGTCACCCTCGATTTCATGGTGGGCTACTCTGCTTATCACAAAACAGACTTTGTCTGCATTTTTTCATTTACCATCTGTTATTTTAAAAGGTATTTCCCTTTCATACAACAGGTGGGACTTCTAAAGCAGTTCAAACCATGAATGAAGCACAGTGCCCACATACAAAAGAAAGAATGATGGTGTCATGAGAGGTTTCAGTGCTAAGGACGTGCTGCTGCTACCTCATTTAGGAGGAGTGTAAGCTGATGGGATGAACGTTTTCTATCCTAACAAACAATTTCAAGGGCAGGTAATGTTGTTGCAGCAATTTTTCCTCAAGCAAGCACGACCTCAGCATGCCATTACACCATGTCCTAAGCCAATTTAGCTGCCTGACACTGCTGAGAAGCAGAGGTTCTGCTCCTGGCTACTCCTTCATGCCTTTGCTATTATATCCACTCCATCCCCTCAGATCCCATCATGCTGCCACTTACCTTCTGCCAAATTTAGCACATACCTGACTACACAATAATCCAATTCATCTCACTGCAGCAGCAGAAAAATAGGCTGGCAAAACCCAAGTATGCTGCCATTCTAGTGAGCTGGATCAGTTTACCATGTGATTAACTAAGGGCCAGAGCTAGCACAAGAGATCTGGAAGGCAGGAGGGAAGGATGAAGGCTCTTTTTTGGAACAGTAAGCTGTGAATTCAGGTCAACCACCATGAAAAAAACCCAGTAAATCCCACCCTCAAGCCAGCTGGCTGACTGCCAGTTTTGCCCATCTCACCACACAAGGCAAGCATTGCAGAGATCAAAGCCAACCAGCTACTGCGAGCTGCCTCACAACAAATTATTTGAGCATCAGAACCAATAAACAACAAGATGCACACCAAAAATTAACCAGATTTTTAGAATCAAGCTATGAATCATAAACAACCACTGTCTCCACACATCTTTAATTCAATCTGGCCATTCACCCTACACCACACAGGTGCAGAATATCTTTCATGAGTGCTCTGGCACTTCCCTGGAAGCTTTTACAAACCAGAAAAACAGGTGTTCCAAGCACTCCCCTGCCCGTGGCTCTTCAGGGAGTCTGCCATACAGCTCAGCAGCCAAGCCATTAATAATAGCAAATTTCACCCATCATCACCAGGCAAATGATGTGTCAGAAGAGGCACAAACCAGTAGTAAAACCCCTTAATTCACATACTCACCATCCATTAGGAGCCAGTGGCCAGTTAGGACCCAGATAAGGACAAGCATCACAGACAGAGAAAACGAGAGCAACTCAGCAGCAGTGAAACGCCCACAGCAGCCAAAGGAAATCCTAGAACAACACACAAACATCAGCTGGAAGACTTTATGTTTCCATTTAAAGAACAGAAAATGGACACTGTTGGAACATGGCTCAACTGCTGATGAAAGATGCCAAGAACAACTGAAGGGAAGTTCCTTGCCACAAATAGGTACCAAAACAGCAACAAAACAAAAGCTTTCCTCACATCCAAATACTATGTGTGAAGCATGAACTGCAGAGATGGAAAAAATCCTGTAAATCTTGGCACCTCTCTTGAAATCGCCAACATTCCTAGCACCACCTAAGATAGTGCTTTTAGCAACATGAACTCCAATCACAAGGTTAAAAAATAAAATTAGTTTCAAAACATGACATTAACAACTGTAATTTCCACTGGTTTAACTACCAGAGTTAGTCTTCAATAGAGCCAGCATTAAAATCCAGAGTCCAATGTTAACAAACGTTAAAATCCAACACCAAATCCCAAACTCTAAGATCTCAGCCAAAAGAAGCCAAACTTATTAAAAATCACTGTTGGGAAATCTAGTCCCCTGTAATGGTATTGCATTTCTCAGGCTGGCAAGTGTGAGTGACTTGCAGAAATTGTGCTTCCTACTTTCACAGTGGAAACATGATGTTGGCACAAAAAAATATGCACAAACATCAGCCCCGAGGTTAATGCTTATTAAAGAACTCTCATTAAAAGAAAGAAATACAACACACAAGAAGAGGAGCAAAGGATTGCTCAAGTCCTTACTTGTTTTGAGGTGAGCAAGGCCGTGTTAAGTACTGGCACATCGGGAGCAGAAGGAAAGCAAAAGCTATTGTTGCAAGGACTATGAAAAGAAGAAAAGGTAATATTAGGACATTCAGACCTAATTTCTACAGTACACAAACATGCTTCTCCAATTTGAAAAAGCTCTTGCAACAATGTCCTATTATCACATGCTCAGTATTATTCCAGCATGAGCAGCTCAAAGCTCTGAGGTTTTCTGCACAACAGTGAGCCTTCAGACTGAAATAAAACAAAAGCTCTCAAAGGAATGCAACGCCCCATCCCTAAACCCTAAAAAACAGTCTTAAATTTATTCATGATCATGTCAGCAAGAAAAACAGTTTTACATATTCTGAGTAAAAAAAAATCTACTACAAACTGGTTGTGAGATTTTCTTACAATTTTTCAACATATTACACAGACTAACTCAGCATAATAGAGGGTTTTTTTTCCACTTTTTAACTCGGATAGTAATTTTTTCCCCCATCTCACTCAAAACTCTTTATTCATTACTAAAACACAGTACAACTTCAAATAACTTATAGCCAGTAGCTGGCAACCTCATTTTTTTAAAATACAAAGTGCTTTAGGTTTTTGAAAACAGAATGATAAAAATACATAAATATCCAAACAGGCTATTTCCATAAACATTTTCTTTTTCAAGCAGCATACTTATCCCACCCACACATTTGTAAAAACATTTAGTAACTGCTGGTATTTATAATCATTTTTCCTTCCAGTTTTTTTAAAGGACTGTTTAAAAGGATGGAGCACGAGGGCGTGGAGACACAGACATGTCAGCAGCGCTCATCCAAAAATGTGCAGCAAGAACAGATTGCCATGAAAATCGAAGTCTTGGAACTTTTTGCATGCTGCAGTTCAGATCTTTGTGCTGTCCTCTACCTATTCCTTTAAAAATTTTTGTTGCTGGTTTTTAAAAGGGATTTTTCTTCTTAAATGAAGATGATGGGAAAGAATAAACATTGTCTTACAGTTTAAGCCATTCTCTACACAGTTTAAGCCAACCAGAGAAAAATTCGTTTGGTCAAACCACATCTTTCCCTTCTGGTGGGAGGAAGATTTGAAACAAAACCAAACAAAAAAAGAAGAACTCAAATAATCTAAAAAGAGAATTTCGAAAGTGTCTGCATACAAACAGCACCATGAAAACTCACAGTTCTATCAATATTTCAGAGGGGGGAAGAAAACCACAAGCGGTAGGGAAAGAATGAACAGTGTGGCACCTCTGCACAAACTGAACTAAGAACCTCTCTGGAGGTGCCCGGCAAAGAACACTGCCCAGGAACCCTGTACCCCTGCTGCCCTGAGTCCTGCCTGCCCTCCCTGCCCCCTACCCTGCCTCCCCCAGCACAGGCTCAATCCTCTTTGCCCGTGGAATCTCTCCTCCCCTTTCCTCCCCTCCAGCTCTGCCCAGCAGGGAACCCTGCACCTCCTGCCCTGGTGTCTCCGTGCTGGGCTCGTTCAGAGTGGGAATTAAACTGCAACAAGGAGCTGCTCCCAGTGTCGCTCCTGACTGTTCAGGCTTTCAGCCCCAAGGCTCCCGTCCCCTCCAGTCTCAATCCCGACGATTCAGTCAGGAGTCCCTTGGCTTAACTCCTGTCTGCAGGCAATGCCAGCTCTGGGGCTCTGCCCTCCGCCGAGCACTGGGTCCTGGCCTTGGCTGCTTGCTGCACCTACGCTTGCTCCTGACTCTTCCCTGAAAGGCAAATCTCTGTGAGAGGAAGATTCGAGAGGGGTTTAAGAAACCAGACATCAGCTGTAATTTGGCAGTCCCCCACATCAGCCCCTACTAGCTACAGAGGATGTAAAATAGCATGACCTGAGCTTGGTCTGTCCCTCTCAAGGAACAGAGGGTCCAAGTTCCACAGCCCCAGGTTTGCAACTCCAGCAGGGTCCCTCCCCATCCTGCAGTACAGCCTCTGAGGAAGCTTTGCATTTCAGAGGTTCTGGGCTTGATGATAGCCTCTGATGCAAGCCCAAGGAAGAGCACAAACATACCATAAAACCAGGTTCGAGAATGAAGATACCCAAGAGCACTGACCCCCAGTCCCCTGAGACCTACAACAAGCCCCAGGGGACATAGGATCCTCTAGTTACACACAGAAGTGTTACAAATAAAGTTACAAAATCCAAGGTCATTTTAAAAATAAATTGACCAATAACCCCAACAAATTAAAATTCCTCTTTTCTCATAAATCTTTCCTTGTAACATCTTATATATTTGTTTGTATTTATTTCCCTCATATCTAGCATACAGTAGAATCTATCTGAAGTATTTAATAGGAAAGAACATACGTGTCATAGGCCAAAGTTATAAAAGCAGAATTCAACAGGCCTCTACAGGAGGTAGAATTAGACAGGAGTCTCAAGACTAGAGATTTAAATTTCTCCCATCAATATCAGCCCTGTTTAAGAGGCTGGCACAGCTCAGGAGTTAAACCATAAGGGCAAAGCCTGCAGTGAAGTAGGAGAGGATGAGAGGTTTTTAGGAGTCTAAAAATCTTCACAGACTCAGTATGTGGACTGATTACAAGTTTTAGAAGCTGCTGTGTGTCCGGAGCAGTAGGAAGAATCTGGCTACTCTCAACAGCAGCTCGTCTCTTGAAGAATTGCAAAAAGATAATAGGCCAAAATTTTCCAAAAAGCAATATCCTGGCATTTATTTAAAAGACAAAATGTAAATGCTAAACAGGACTAGAGGATCTGCAACTTATTTGCAGGTAAATTTCAATTTTGTTCTAAATTCAAGCAGTGCAAAAGACTAATATTCAAATGTTAGTGAGACCAGAAACAGAAAAACTGCATTAAAGCAAAACCAAAATTAAAGCAGGAAAGAAGTCTCCGGACAGGATCCTCAAAGTTATTTCCCATGAAGTACTTGAATTATGAAGTACCATGTACAGTTCTGAGTACCGATTTATAAATAAGTGAACTTCATGCAAAATAACACATCTGGGCATGTTTAGACCTCTGGCAATTTATAGTTCAGTAGGTTTAGCACATCTCTAAGTGGAAAATACTTCTCAAATAATACTTGTCTATTTATAGCTACACAGACATGAAAATACAACTGTGAAACCTGACAATTCTTTTTTTTTAATGTACTGTGACATGTATTATAATTCTTACCAACAATATTATATCAATACTTTCTGTTTTATTCCAAGTCTTATAAAGAGAAGGAAACTTAGTCACCTGCTGTGCATATTGTAAAGACAACTTGAACTGAGTCAAAGAAGAAGAACATAACTAGGAGAGACACGGACGCTCCGATGGGCAGGAACAACGCCTGGGTGGAATCGATGGTTTGAATACCTGCAGGAGAGAGGGGGACACTGAGCTCGTGTTTGGTGCCACACGGGGACATGGGCCCAGCACAGGGCAGGGCTCTGACAGCACATTCCCTCTCAGTGCTGGTGCACCAGGCACTGACTTGGTGCTCTCTGAGCCCAGCACAGCTGCCTGTGCAGGAACGCTCCAGCTGAGCGTGCACTGCAACAGCCTCGCTCTGCAGAGCCCAGGAACTGAAAGTTCAGTCAGATCTTGTGCCATAAGATAGAATGAATGACAAGTTTTGAAAACTAACATTATTTAGGGATTAGAATCACTTTACACTGAGACACATAAATGTATTGAACAGAGCATATGTAAGGTTTACTTAATCTCTGAACACAAGGTGAAAAGCCTGACCAGTGTTAGGCTGACCCAGCTCATGCAAAGGGTGCCACAGCTTCAAATTCCACTTGGGTGAAGGCCACCAAGCTCTTAAATTTCATCACAGGCTGCAATCATGAGATAATATCAAGCCTAACAATAAAGGGCAGTTTTCAAAAAATACCCCAGTCATCTACGTGTTTATGAAACCACCAGGTCAGTGAAGTGCACTGTAATTGCCTTTTGCTAAAAACCAACACAAATTCAGGTTCGCATTTCATAACTGGCAGTAATTTTAAGCAGGGCAGAGATACTGAATTATTTTATTCTTAGTATTTCCCTCACCTCACCCATGCAGTGTGACTACCAGGGATATTAATCACAGGACAGGACAACTTTTACTGTATTTCTGAGTTTTCAGAATTACCAGCAAAATTGAGAAGTCCACCTAACCCCACAAATTCCAAGACTTAACCAGTCTCTGTAGCTACATTTACATTTGATCCCTGGGGGGGAAAGAAGCCATAAGCAGCAACCCAATTAGAAATATAAGACACACTTCTATTTGCAGAGCACTAAAGTAACAATAGGGAACATCTAAAGTAGTCACTTGGTGAGTGACCAATGGAAAAAAAAACCAGCTTGACATCAACTGTGTTATCCTAAAATAATTAAACACTGCTGTATGAAGGGGCGTTTACCAATCCTAGGATTTTAAGGGTGAGCCTTTAGGGTCGTGAGACATATGCAGTCAAGTAAATATATACACAGGCTGTGTGGCTGTGTTTCTGTGTGAGAATGTGTCTTATTTTATTTTTTCCTGTGAAGAGTGGCAAGTCATATAAATAACAGGTTACCTGTACAACTCAGTTACCAATGTATCTGATTACGTTGAAAAACCTCAAACACATATGAAATACACTCACTACAACTTAGTATCTGTTAGAAATATTCAACCATTTTCATAAAAGAAAATCTGAACAAAAAGCATGGAAGTAATGTGTCATTGCACATGGTCATGTCATTTATTAGCTCATGTCATGATCTATTACTCTTAAACCTAAGTAGCACAATAAATTTTAAAAATAAACAGAAGAACTCAGTCACTTGGGATTTCTACATTGCTGAGGTCTGGTACATTAAGGTAAAGTGCAATGTAGATAGTCCAGTGATGACAGTGTGAAGACACAAAAATTCTAATCTGTGACTTAGATCTGATTCCTCCTGCTCTGAGAAAGCACATTTATTCACATGTCCTTCAAGTTCCCAAGGGAAAAACCAAACAAAACAAAAAACCAGAAATGACACACTACACACCACCTTCCATCTGGGAATTAGTGCCTGCAGCATTAAATGTCAGAGTTCTTCATTTAATTTCTGATCATTTTGACAGCTAATCCCCTTAATGTGCTTATTCCCTAGCCCCAGACTGTCTTCTCTTCCTTCCCAGATGCCAAAAGCCTCAAATGCTCATTGCTGTATCACCAAGCACAGCAACCTCTTTGCTCTGTGCTGCCAACAGAAGCAGTGCTGTGACAACTATTTAAATTCCAAGAGTCTACATTAGAAAAGACAAAACCAGCAAGAGACACATACAACATATGTTACTTCATTCATCATTTTAAAGCTATACTTCTTGCTTTAAACAAAACGATCTTAGCATTCAGAGTTTCATGCACAGGGCTTCTCACTCCTGCCTTCTATACTCCAGGAAACTATTTCACTCTAGAGCCTTTTCTCAAAATATGGCAGTATAAATTGCCTTCAGTTAAACTCAAGTATGAATTTACAACACACTGTGCACACTGTATTCCACTCTAACTGATTGGTTCCATATTTCTACCTGCAAAACTGTGCATGTCAGATGGCCAAACTGCCTGCAATCTATTTATAGGTCACAGAAGGGACAGTCACCACGCAGGAGCTGACATGTTAATCCCACTCTGAACAGACAGTGTGCAGACACATACTTTGTTGTCCATTATAAATGAGTTGCCCAGAGCCATGTGAACTCTCTGCTTCAGTTTCTCTACCGATGAGGTGGATCCTCCTTAGGGATTTGTCAGTGCACCTTGCAATCACTTCCTGCTTACAGATCGGCCAACACGCCATAGCAATGAGCTCCAGCCAAAAAGGAATTACACTCCCTTCTCCTAACTGTGGGGTGGCTTTTTTCAAAGTAAAGCTGTTTCCATTTCCAGTCAAACCTGACAAATTGTGCCACATGCAATTTTTATGCATTATGGAAATGTTATGTTGATGTTTTAAATTCAGCTTCCACGGGTGTGACCCAGCCGTGGACAGCAGTGTCAGAGCACAGCAAGGTGGGGAGTGCCCAGACACAGCCTGGCATCAGGTGAATCTGCAATGCAGCAGCTCAGACACACACACAGGTGAAGCAGGAGGTGCAGCACTGAGGTGAAGCAGAAAGGGTAAGGAGTAAAGCTGACCCTTACTGTTATTGGTGCTGTTGCCATTAAAAGACCCAGCAGCGCTGCTGTTGTCTTTCTCTTTGTCTTGATTCTCAAAGTCCATGTTCAGAGACCTGCAGGGAACAAGGCAAATGTGACAGATGAGTTCCAAACTCCTGTTTAGGCTCATCAGCTGCAGTCTCATTCCCACTGCCACAGCACCCTCCCCCTGGAAAAGCCCTGTAATGCCAGTTATTAGAAACAACGTCAGACACAGTGGGAAATTAAAATAACTGAAATGCTTAGATCCAAATGAGGCCCCACATCCCAGATTTTGACAGTGAGATCAGTCACCACAGTGTCTACACTGGGGAGTGTTGAATATCTGTGCTGCTGCTTGTTGTTACCTGATTTCTGGGAAGTGTAGAACACGATGGAAGCACAATAAACATTTCAATTCTCTTGTGAATTTGAACTCTTTCCAAATTCTCATTTTTGTTCCTTTTCTTTCAAATTTGACTATCAGGTTTCATTTTTAAGACAATAATATTTCCCTCCTTGAAATGTTCTTATGAATGACCCTGACCTTATGAATGAGCTAGCTTTTAAGTGTCTGCTTAATGTAAGGTCTTACTTCACTGAAAAAATTTCAGCAAAGCCTAGAAAATAACCAGATATATATATTTTAAATGCACACAGAACAGATGACTAGAGGAAGCTCTGAATAAATAGTACAAATTAATACATATTTTATTAATCCATAGGAGCTGACAACACTCCCCTGAGTAGACAGCTCAGCTGTTATTGATTCATCTTTTCATGTTGATAGAAACACTTTTTAAAAGTTCCAATTTAGGACAGTATTCTATCTCTTTTGCCACAGTCCTTCACTTTGATACAACTTCCAAATTATATTCTAACACATTTGGCATAACTTTCTGAAAAGGGGGAATTTCACTTAAGGTCTGTTTGACCAGCAATAATTTCTATTGTTAAATTCGACGTGCTTTTTAACAAAAAAAAACAACAATCAAGTTTACCATGACAGTTTCTCATTGATGCATGTATGGTATCCACGATTTACCTGCATATTGATTTATTCAAACAAGCTACAGAGAACCACCAGAAGCACTGTGCATCTCCTACTGTACAGCTCCTGTCTTAAGCTTACAGCAGCATCCAAGTATTTCAATAAAACTTCCAGGCATTAAACTTCTTTTCAAGTTTAGCTTAACTGAGTTACACAAATTAAACAAATTCTATTAATTTATCAGACCAGTAATAAATACACCACGGTCTTCTAAACTATTCTAAAGGTGTCACAGATATTTTATTGCAGTGCATTGATCATCTACTGCAATGCACAGGTGAGCAAGTCTGTGCTGCAGCCCCAGAATCTGGAATTAGGCACAATCAGGTCTATAGGATCAAGACACGTGGTGTATTAAAGACAGAGGGGTTGAGCAGCTTCACTCCATAAAACAAAACCAAGAAAAAGGCTCTTCCAGCACAGAACTGGTTTGTATTAAGCAAATGCCCCCCAACAGTGTTACGAGATTAAAGCAGCTTTTGGTCTCAGGCAAAACACACGGAAGCTTCCACCTCAGACCCATAGTGCTTCTACACAGATCATGGTTCATCAGCTAAAGAGTTATGGAAAACACAAAGAGGCAATAGAGAACACTAAAATTCTAACAAATTAATCTGTTGTTC
The DNA here is from genome assembly GCA_013399945.1 of Ploceus nigricollis. Lineage (NCBI taxonomy): Eukaryota > Metazoa > Chordata > Aves > Passeriformes > Ploceidae > Ploceus > Ploceus nigricollis. Next base: position 64,315 of record VXBC01004056.1, on the reverse strand, counting down.
TTAGCTTGTTCTTCTAAAGATCTCTTTGCTCTGTCCTTTGTTTGGAGTGCCTCCATCATTCATTTGCACTCCCTTTTTCCCCATTATGCATTGTAGCTTTATAGTTTTCCTCTCAAGCTATAAAAATCTGGGAGGAGGCTGACAGCCCTCCAGGACTTGGTCCAAGATTCAGACAAACAAGATAATTCTTTTCTCAGTGCAGTGTTTTCTTCCCCTCTGAATTAGCAGAGTTTAGCAAGAACCTCACACCATCATTCTCCCAGTGGCATCCGGCAACTCGTAACTTAAGGGATTTCTATCAGCAGAAAATACTGGAAATAAAACCTGTCAGATCTACTGCTCATAAACAACCTCAGCCCCTCTCTTTTCACTGCCACAGTGTCAGCAATTATTATTACCTATAAATATCCCTGCCTCCAAAATATGCATAAATTAGGAAATTACTTTCACTTAACAACACAGCTGCTCTTCCAAGCCAACCTCTGAATAACTTCCAACAGTTTTATGATTTGGCTCTTCCCTCTGCTACAAATTATCACTAACATAATAAAAAACACCTGAGAAGTGATCACTAAAACACCTTCCAAGAAAGTTAAAAATCATACTGTAAAACAAGATAAAACTACTGGGCTGTAGAGAAATGGCAAGCTGGGAAACATTCCCTGTTTCGTTCAAGTTTCTCCTGGGCTCCCAAAGGGAGTGTTGAGTCAGCATCTCCCCTGGGGCACTGAGCTGCTCCATTGTTTCTTCTGTGGGTCCTCAGAGCTCCAGCTGGTTGCATTTCCAGTGCAGGGTTTCAAAGCAAAGAGAGTCACCCTCTCACAGGGAGCCCCTTGGGAGGGTTACGCTGAGGCCAAAGGAATGAGTAAGCTGCTGGCACAGCACTGCCTGCAAAGTTCAGATTCAATTATGGATCACTCCACTGCAGAAATGCCTCAGGGAAACCTTGCAGGAGATGTTCTTATCAAGCAATGGAGAAAATAGGAACACAAGGATCTATCTATAGAGGCACCTGCAGATAGAATTTATTGAGATGTTCCTTCTTGCTCTACCAGTGAGGACAGCCACCCACCCGAGAGCTTTGGGAGCATGGGAATGCCACACTGGAAAGCCAACCCTCAGCACACCACGTTCACATGACACTGGGTTCACCATGTGAGCTACTTTCTATTCACACCCACACTTTAGATACTCAAAGCCTAGAGAGAGAAGGCCCCAGGGTCATCCCACACTTCTTGGTTTGGCTCAAAAGCAGGTATTTGAACAGGTAAATTCTGGGTTAAATCTGGCTTTACATAAGCTGAGAGCCCATGTCTGGGGATGTGATAGGATAGAAAAAGATTTAGCTGTTACCTGCAAAGTAACCCCAACATTAAAGTCACAGAGAAGCATTTGGACAAGAAGGTGGTTGTCTTGCCCTCAGAGACAACCTGTTTCAAGCTGAGCTCATCTCTTTAAAAATCCACAACTAACACATCTACTTGCATGCTCCAGTTTACAGCTCGTAAGGGTTTAAAGGATTAGACTTGCCCCTTTGGCAGCCAGTAATAAAAGTATGTCAAGTTCAAGGACTGAGAGCAGTCAGAATGTACATGAGAGAGACATTCAGAAGGGCTGGAAGCTAAAACTCCTGACCCAGCACAAATGCAGGCAGGAAATGCTCGTTCATGCACAGTCAGAGAAGGGGAACTCAACTCTATCGCTGCACTTTGTTCTGGTTCTGGGCTTTACCCACAATTTATTACACATTCCTCTGAGTATACTGGGGGTTTGGGATTTTTTCATTTGTTTTGGACAAATGCTACTTCTACTAATAAGGACAGTGGACCAAGGCTTTCCTTTGTTCCCCTGACGCCGCCTGCCTTAGATTAGATCCACCACACACGTGGATTTTATCCTAATGACTCACCCACCCAATTCTTTCTGATCCTATTACTGCACTTCTGTTTCAGCCACTTGCCAGGAATACTACAACAACTCTACCTGCTTCTTTTCAGCTGAAAATCAGAAAGCAAACCCACCTTCTGCAACACAAAGGTTAACTGAGGAGTGCTATTTTCTTTTTGTCTTATGACAGCTCTGCAGGAGACAAGCACTCAAATCCAGATGAACACACCACTGCTGACAGATGAGAATGAGCACTCTAAGCTGTAACTTTTATCTTTCCAGCACATCAGTTTTCTAAGAAAATTCATCCGCTTTGCCAGAAGTTTTCATTTTACTATTTTAAGAATTTCCAGATGAATATCATTTTGTAACTTACTACCACTTCAACTTCTTAAGTAACTTAATTGTATTTCAGACCCGTTTGTTAATAACACCACTGCACAATTTTCTGTAAAAAACTGCTTTTGACCTCACTCACTGATCAAAGAGAATCAGTTTGTCCAAGTCCCCAACGTAACTGTGGGTTTCAGCACAGACATCTACTAAAGAAACCACATCTAGGAGATTAATTAGGAAAGTAATTTTAAAACTCTGGGGCCCTATTTTAGTCTGTAACTCACATCGTGGGGTCTTCAGGATACACACAAAGGCAGAAGACTAAAACAGGACATTTCCTCAATGGATTTGTATCCACCACCATCCCACTACTCCATCCAGTGAGTCAGATTGCTCTGGAGTTCGCAGTCCTTGCTAGGTGAGTAGTTTTAAATGTAAAGTATAGGACAAAATGCTAAAAGCATGGGTAGGTACCAATAGGAAAAGGATGGCAAACAGCAGGGGAAAATTTTGAAGAGCAAGGAGCCCCAAAAAAGACAAGCAATTGGAGTTGACACGCTCCTGCTGTTTTATATTGCACTATGTTTTCATAATTGAATTTTAATAAACGCTATTGCTTCTTGCAGCCAGATGCATAGCTCCTTTTTACACAATTGCATAAATTCAAATAGTTAAAAATTTAATTAGTCCCTCAACTATATGCTAATCTGACTCAAAACATGAAGAAAAAACTAAACAAATCCAACCTTTGATTAATTTTTTATTCTGATCATCTCTAGATTTTATTTTCCTAAAGCCTTCTATTTTAATTTCACCAGCAGTGCTGTTACCTAACACTTGCTAACAACAAAAGACAGCTCTTGCAAAAAATTGTCTCTTTCATTATATGACTTTATTAACTTACAGTAATGATATAAAACCTCTTATCCTAAAACAGCTGCAGCTTACATCATGTGGATGAGCACAGCTATCATCTATTTCAGGAATACTCATAGCAGTTCAGAGACTCCATGGTGAGTATAAGGCCTTTTATCACAGAGCTGTGAAATGAAGCAATGTTCTTCAAGAAGCAGAAAGAAAACCATGCTGTATTTAAGTTTAAAAAAAAACCACTTTCATATTGTGATTACATTGTTTTAATATGTCAGTACAAGTCTCATTCCTTAGGTGCCACTACAGTAAAACAAACTGTATAATACAGCATGCAAGTCTAAAAGGATAATTGTGTTTTCTCTAAACTATACTCAAGTCTCCTAAAATGAGGCAAATTTGATTTCTGAAGACTCAAACTCATCCTGCAGCAGTTCGCAGATGCTTTGCTGGAATTCAACACTGACAGTGTTTCCCACTTCTCCATGAAGCTGTTACTGACACTCAAGCAAACAGCAGCGGGACCTGGGGATCGCGGTTCTACAGGACAGGTTTGAAATCACAGGAGAGCATTCGCAACTGACCACCACAGGCTAATGTATAGAAAACTCTGCTATCGGGAACATTACCTTCTGTCTGTCTCAACAATCATTTTCTACTCTCTAAAATATGATTTTACACAGCTGTCCTCAAGGACTGACTTTTAAGTTATCTTATATGTGCTTGTACCATGACAAACAGCTACATCTTTGAGAAACCCCAGCTCGCTGTTATTTCTTCCTTTTCCATTTCCTTCTCAGAAGCAAATAATTTTTTTATGTTGGCTATGTCTGACAAAGATACAATGAAACAAAAAGACATAAACTGTATTCAGTCACTTGCAATATTTTTACTTGAAAAATAAAAACTCTGCAGAACCTTAAAAAGAAAATCTTACCTGAAACTGCCGTAGACTATGAGGAGAATAGAAATCAGGAAGGTAGACACTTGACTGGAATCCACAAGGGAATATGCCCTGGAATTAGGAAAGAGAAGGCAGGTTTGTCATTGTGACTGTCCATTTCTCCAGTGCCATTTGCTAATTCTTTTTCTTATTTTAATACAAATACAGAACCAGATGACAAATCATGGCAGCTCCCTCTGAAGTTCTTGTCTCATCTAGACCACAAAACCTGTAGCTTGTGAATTAACTTATTATATTCAAGGCTGCAGCATGAAAAACCTGCACAGCCACCAAAGGACAACTCAAAAGCCTTGTGGTAATTTATTCTGAACTCACCAGATTCAGGGTTTTTTTCCTCAAACTCATTAAAATTACTTCAATGGCAGCTACTGCAAAACCTGCACATCAATAACAGTAACCTGTTTCCCATAACACTTCTTAGATCTTCAGAGCAGCAATATGGCAGTTAAGGCTCACTTAGCTAGGGGGAAAAACCCCAAACAAATACAAGAAACCCCCCAAAAACCAAAGCTCAAACCTCAGAACAAGCAGCACCATGCATTTATTAAACCACACACAATCACTTCCCTATTCCATCTTGCAGATCACTCAATGCAGGATTACTGATGGACATTTCAGCAGGAAGCTTAAACCCAGTTTTATCTGATTGACTTCCTAATGTAACAAACTGTGTTTAAAGCATGGAAATATGAACATTAATGCAGCAGAGGCCACTCTGCTGGCAGGGGCACAGCAGGAAAGGAGAGGCTCTGGGAGTCACTCTGCAACTCCCAACAGGTTTTCCATAACTTGTGCTAAAGTAATGGAAAAGAACAAGAATAATACACAATGTTAATTGCATTAGTCTTATCCTACAAAAGACATAACTGAATATTTCTGAAACCAACCAAAAAGCCTAATTTCAGCAAGGCTATGGATATGGAACAAAGATAATTGAATTACATGGTTGTTCCAAATTAAGTACCACTGAGCAAATAAAAACTGAAGATACGAGACAGTTAAAGAAACACTTATCCCATTCCCAATTCAAAAGCAATTTAGAGATAATTACCAAACCACTAGATACACAATTTAGAATACTTTCTTTTAATATATAAACACAAATGTGAATCTTCTACTACAGAAACTCAATATTAAACATCACTGACAAAAAGACTGCCTCTTCTAGATGGAATTATATATTTGTACAATAAGCTTTTAAGAAATTAGGAACTGCTTTAGTTAATTACCATGAATAACTTCCACATAGCTCCACATTAAAAGTGAAAACCAGGTATCTTATTAGCTCATAATGTTGGCCAACACATAAAAACAATCTTAAGCTTTAAGTATTGTATTTTCTTTGTATGTATGACCTTTAGTTACCAGGCTGTGGAACAGAGGCATAAAAAGCATCCATGAAGATCAATATAGTGAATTGCAAATACATGCAACATAATAACTCAGCACTTACAAGCAGTGCACATATAAATGTTCAGGTTATACACAATATCGTTCACAGCACATTATTTTCATGCCATGGTTACAGCTAAACTCGCACCAAAGGAAACAGCCTGAGGACAATCACACTGGGTTTATGTCCTGTTTCTAGCTCTGATTTCAGAGGGAAGCATTCCCTCATCCAGCCTTGCACAAAGGGAAAGGAAAGCTTTGTACTGGTTGGATTTGAGAATAAATAGTGCAACTTGTCTATTAAAAGAATACTCAGAAACGCCACATCTATGAGAAAAATAAAAGGAATGGAATTTCAGAATGGATTAAACATGGCCAGGGTTATGCACTGAATTTTATTAACTTATGTTCATAAAATTTTATCTTCACAAATCGGCAAATATTTTTGAGATGAACAATGATTTCTACATAATTCTTCATTCAGTGACAACACTGGAGGCTATGATAATTAAAATGCCATTTTGTCATAATTTTAAACATTAGTCAAAACAATGCTGTAAATGTTAAAAAGATTAATAAAACAGATAAAATAGAGATGATACATGGACCATGGATCAGCCCTGTGCATAATCCATACATTTTGTATAGAAACTGAGAGCCCTCTGGTTTGCTGAAAGAAACTGAAGAAATGCAAGCCCATGTTAAACAATGATCTAACACATCCCAGCCCTGCTGACAGGCTGCAGTGGTGCTCAGGACTGCAACCTGCTGATTCTGTGCAAGGTAGAAATGAGAATTAAAGTCCTTCCATCCTGCACAAGTGATGGGCAACAGAGTAATTAGAAACTCATCACAGACCAGAGATGTTTCCTGACCAACCCTCATAGAGAGCTTGGAACAGAACAACCTAAAAGCTCCAAGTTGCTACCAGGATTATGATCTGGGGAAATTCATATTCACTGATATTCCAAAAACAGGGCCAGGGAGATACAGTCACACTTTCCTTCTTCCTCAGGCAGCTGGAAAAAGAACAAGGCAAAAAACACAGAGTGTGACAGGCTGAACCAAGAGAGAAGCTCAGGCATGTCCAGATTCCATCGGAAGTTTCCAATACAAGTAACCCACTAGCAAACTTGAAGAATAATTTTACAATGCCAAAGTGAATCTCATTGTAATAAAACCTTGCATCTTTTAAACATTAAATTTCCCTAAATCATTTAAGGTATTGCACAAGACCTGAAACCAGAACTGCTTCCTAAGATCCTAACCACTGACTGGATGGACAGTTTGTTAAGAGACTAAAAATCCTTGATCCCAAATAAATACTTCCTAACACATTAATCTAGGTTAGAGGTAATAAGCAAATGACTATCACATGAAAGAATCAAAAAGTAAGATTACTTCCAAGTTTTTAATAGTATTCAAAATGACAGTGTCTTGCAAACCAATTTGTAATTTTAACTGAAATTTAAATAACCTTCTATAAGCCCAACAGATTCCGCATGCACATAACGGGATTCTCCTATGGGCGTATTTCAAGTATTCAAGTTCGTATGCTCTCACAGCCAAACAGCATCAGTGCCATGTTCTCAAATGGCATCAGCCAAAACCAGAACCCACACCAATGACAGTTTTCAGAAGCTGCAGTCACATTTAAGCAGCCTTCCACTGCACATATAAAAATGAAACCAGCTTCCTTCTAACAAGGTATTTCTGTAAAACTCTTCAATCTTGGAACAAGTAATGGAAACCTATGCACAGAAAATGCCTGTAACAAGCTTGTGCACAGTTATCCTTTGACTTAAGTATTGATTTTAGATGCAATTCTCAGTACTTAACAACATGACAATCTACAAAGAAAATATTATTCTTCATACTCAATCTGAAAATTAATACTGGATAAGGCCATGCTAAAGGCTCTTCTGAAGGCTGACTTCAGTGCAGTTCACCTGCATGTCATGTTACAAGAACAACTCCCAACTTATTTCCAAACTCTAGCATATGTGCAGAACACTGCTCAAAATACAAAGACAACATGGGTTTTCCCAAGGAAGTTCATTTTTCAGGATTCTTGCACTACCACACCTGAAATTCAACATCTATGTAAGGAAGCTGGTTTAAGAATTACTATTAATAAAGCTATCAGATTCTTACTTAGTTAAGTAACAAGTAACTAATTATTACACCCTAGTATTTAATAAAACCAAGCACTCTGGTGCCTTAAGACTGTTTTCCCAGCCAGCTCCTGAGAGGTGATTTCCCAATTGCCTCCTCTATAACCTGAGATCTCACTCTGAATCTGCATCTTTACATGGCTGAGATCAATTTTCATAAATTCTCTGCCATTAGGCATCTATTTCTAGCAGCTTCATGGGCAAGTGCTCACAACACAGAGCCTGCTAAGGCATGCCAAGCCAGAGACACAGCAAGTACTGTTCCATAACATATTCTGTGTGTCCGCCCTGCAGCCTCACAGTGAGAGCATTGTCCAGACAACAATCCCAGCAGAGCTGTCCAGCCTGGCACAGACTGCTCCATAGCCCTTTACCTACAGAACAATTCCAGGGATGCCCAGCCGCTGTGACACACCACCACTCCCAAGCAGTAACCATGCAAAATACACCACAGCACTTAGAGCTGGCGTTCCAAGCAGCATTCTCCCCTCTTCTGGGAAAAAATGAATCACTTCTGTATTCCCAAGGGAACAGAGACCCACTTCATTCCCAGCTAGGGAAGATGGTAACCAGCTAATCAAAGTTGCCACAACAACAGTAATGGCGCCACACTGAAGACACTTGGAAACTCTTTTCTCTGAATCAGCAGCTGCAGGTCAAGCTCTTTGCCCCTGTCCCTCCAGGTCCAAGCTCACCTGTCTTTGTGGACATTCACCCTACAAGGTCTTTGCCATCTGCCTATTGTTTTCCTTTTGGGGTTTTTTTCTTTTGCATTTCCACTCAAGAAAATCACCCCGTCAATATAAGCACTAGTTTTCATGTTTCAGCTCTTCCTTAGCACCAAAAGACAAGCAGTTTCTGGATAACAGTCCTTCCAAACCTCCAGAAGGAAACCTCAGGCAAAATCTGGTGATTCTTTTTGCCCTCTGTGTTGAGCAGTAAGAATCTGCAACTTGCTTTGTTCAATGAAGACCCAAACTAGGAAACAAAGGTGTCTCCAGGTGACTGTGCAGAGCATTCCCCTCTACACAACCTACCTGTCATGGGCAATCTGAAATGACCACAAGCCAACACAGCCATCACAAAAGCAACTTCTCACCTTTTCCAATTACCTGTTCTTCTTCATCTCATCTCTGCATAACCATCTGCAAAATCACAACACAACCCCAGACTGAGGAAGCTGTCTCCCTGAATAATAATGAAGAACAAAAGGGAAAGTTTCTCAAGTGATTCTGACTTTTGACCTGGCCCATCTCTGCACATAAAATCAAAGAGAAAAGACTTTTCAATGGTATAGCATTAGCTTAAGTACCCCAAAATTATTGCTCAAGATATCAGGGAAGTTTTATGTATTTGGAATTAAAACCCTTGTTTGCACAAGATGCCTACTAAATGTATGATCATAAAAATTCAGCCCATCAATGAGTAAATATCACTCCCGACTTCCAGGTACAAGAGAAATTATTGTAAAGAATTCTGCCAAGGGGGCAATGAGAGACCTGTGCCCTGAAGTTTCCATAGCAATGCACACTAAAGGTCTTGGACATGAATAATTCTCATACAAAAGCTGCTGTAACAGCAGCAAGACAAACCTTCCCTGCATACTTACTGTACCTATACAAGAATGCAAACAACAGAGCAACAAATAAATCACAGTGATTTGGAAAGCGCAGCAGATGAACTAAGTTCACTAAAGCTCACATCAAGAAAGATTGCATTTCATCATGTATTTTTTTTACCAGTGATCAAAACATCCAAGAGTTCACAAGATTAAGGAAAACAAGACTATAAAAGGATGCTAAGCATACTAGATAGGCTTGAGTACGGATGGATGAAAATAGAAAAGTTTTTGCTGTGTTTAATGGGACCAAATCTACAACTTGAAGATATCACAGAATCACAAATTCACACGGGGAATGTAAGGAGATAATTTAATTCACTGATCTTACTCTGGGGACAGACAATCAGTCATGACAGGTGTTTACCTCATCTGTTGTTTAAAAACCAACTAGTGAAATTAAAGGACTTTCTTGACATGTAATGTAAGTCTTTCTGACTACAATTTTTCTCCTATACAAAAGTCCTTTTCAAAACTCATGGAGAGATTTTCATACTGACCACATCTGGGGTACAGTGGATCCATACATGAATGGATATTTCCACTCAAATATTTCAGTTTCTGAAGGATGTGGCTGCTTGAGAAGTGACCACACAAAACTTCAAATATTCTTCAGCCCACATTAAATCCATTACTATTTACCCAATCAATATGGTACTCTTCACTTGCATTTCAAATACCACCCTTATAATCGAATGTTCACTGTCTCCTCACAAGGTGACAATAATCCATGCCCAACAAAACAAGCATCCCAATTCTCTTTGGAAGAAAATTCCTCATAGGTAGGTACCAGCATCAGAAGAGTGACCATAGGACAACACCTCCCTCTGCCTCTCCCTCCCTGCTCTGTACTCATCATTCATTCTCAGAACTTGCTGAGGGCACACATTCAGTGTGAGGGTCCCATCTCAGCTGATGGGCAACTCTTTCAAAGGGAAATAGAAAAATCCCCAATATAGCACAAAAAAACCCACTAAACCAAATCAGATCAACTTCTGCTGAAAATCTGGTGTTCAATGTCAAAATCAAGGATGGAGAAAGTTTCCACTCCCCTCCCTCCAAGGGTTTCATGTATTTCAAAGCATTTTTAGTGTGTTTATTCCATCAGTGATTGTCTTAGCAACAGAAAAACAGAAAGTCAAAAAATAGCAGTTGGTAAACTTGAAGCAAGTTGGAGAGTATTTCTGCACTTCCTCTGCCCCACACCAGGTTTTTAGAGCTATTAACTCCACATAGAAAACAACATTCACCCTCACACTGCTGCACTGACCCAATGACTGTGGCTATTTTGGATCATGCAGGAATGTGCCACTCATGAGGAAAACATTTTCCTGAATCTACCTGCTTTGTAAGCTTTTAAAACATTCTACTATTTTATTCCTTAAAAAGAGTGTGTGTTAACTCAGTGATTAGGGCAATTTATTGCTAAGAGCAATTCATTTCTGATGCTCATGTACCTGGCATTTGTGAGCTGCCACTATAGAATTATTTATTAAGAGCACAAATCAAACTCAAGGACTCCAGAACACAGTCCTAGGGCACATGAAAGAAGAGCACTGCCATGGACATGAAGATCAATTACAGTTAATTGCACAAATACTCATTTTGGCTGGGGGTGGACTCACTCCATAGGTAAAACCAATAGTACTTTTTTCCTTTACTGGATTCCAGGTCAAGGGCATGACTAAAAAGCCTCTTTCAGCTGCCTTACGTGTGTAAGATATATACATATTTAAGAGCCTCCATTAGGCTTGCTGCCAAACCAAAGTTAAATCTGAGTGTAACAGTTAAAGGTATAATTTTAAGTGTGAAGTCATGGCACTCACAGCTGTAAACATATTTCAACACTATTCCATTCTTTAGTGTGATTCATAGGAAAAGCAAGCAAATTGCAATGGCTTTGCTTCTGTTAAAGGAACAGCTTGTTTTCTAAAGTAAGTTTACAATTTCATCTCATTGTCACGCTAAGTATGAGTAATTCATGGAAACATGGGTTATGTCAGAAAATAAAACAAGTCTAAAGTGAAACGAAACAAAACAAAGATAAAAGAGTAATATGAAATGTCCCACTAAAACCAGACTTTCCTACACAGGCTCTGTTAGGGTTCAGGCAGGCATTTCAAACTGTAACCAGAGAATAATTCTGCTGTTTACCAGGCAGAGGTCCCCGAACAACATTTTCACACTATTAAATATCATACATATATATTTTTTCTACACATACAATTTTAAATCCCAAGCACCTCTTCTATCCTTTCCAGAAAGCTGTTTTCCTAAATTATCTCTGCAAAACCAAATTCTAAGCTCCCAACTAAATTGCTAAGAGCAAACACTCCTCTGAGCTCACTTTGAGAGGAAATTGAAGTATCCAGTAAGGCATCAGGAGACATAGTCTTGGAAAAAAAAAATTTCTGTTAAAAACATTCTCCGAGCTACTCCTTTGGTTCACCCGACTGTTTGCCAACAGAACAAAGAATAACATTTTTCACAGTTTTTAGGAATTACAGCCACTGGAAGATTTCCAGATTTCACATTCAGCTTGGAGCATTCATTTCCTTGCAGGAATGGGAACACAAGTTCCAGTCCCTGCATGGAAGCATAACAATAATTTAGTCATTCAAAGGAGCATTATTCCAAATCAACACAGGATAGTGCTCATGGACCTCAAAAATATTTTCAGCCCCTGATGTCCCCAGAGCTCTGGTGGAACCACAGTCAACAGGATGTTTGGGAGAAAAATTTGCAATCAGTGGTTAATGGAGAAAAATTAACCAGTACAGCTTCAAATAAGTTGTACTGGACACACATATCTGAGTATGAAGTTGCCTGAACTAAAATATCCAAAAATCATACGGATTGTCTTTGACACTGTTGTCACAGAAAACACTGCCTTTTTTATTCCACACTGGATTGGGAGCCTGGATATATAATTTTTATCTCTTACCTAAACACACACACAAAATACTTTTTTGACATTCCTTATGTTATTGAGGAGGGTTGGTTGGTTGATTTAGACTGGGTCGAGAGTTTTGCTCTAAACTTGACAAATGAAAAAAGGTCTGGGAACCTTCCCTCCTTTCTTTCTCAAACAGAGAAAAAACAAGCAGTCATGAAAAGCAGAGCATGCTTTTGCTGCCAAATATATGTGACCACCAGCCAAGGAATCCTCTCCAGGAGCAAGATTTTGAAATTGTACCACCAGGATTCTGAAAATGTGAAAAGTACATCTATACAATGATGTCTGCAACAGGGGACTTCCACTGAAGAAGGAGTATAATTTCAACGAGTTAAACTCAACAAGAATATGTGGAAAAACACATTTGATATCAAGATACAGAGCTTGTTAGTAGCAAATGTTTCACTTGATTTTATATTTTAATTGTGTCATGTTTGTTTTAATTGAGCTGTAGCAGATCAGGCAACTTCTACAACACTGGCATCCTATTGCAGACCAGCCCCAGCAAACTGCTGAGCCAAGGCACAGCCCTGGTTCTGTTTCCTAAAACTCTTCTTGACAATTAAATCTGAAGGACTCCAGCTTATGATAGGATTTGCCTATGTTGGTTTGAAAATCGAAAGCTTGAGGCAAGGAAAGCCTAACAGGCTCCGCTGCAAATTGTATCAACTTCAGTTTGCTCATCTCTGACTCCAGTGGCATTAAGAGTTTTGCAAACAAAACCCGCTTTTTCAAATACTTGCCACTACAGTTAGCTTCGGTTTTGATACTAAAACTTATTCATGGACAGGAGAAGAAGAAAGAAGTAGAAAAAATCATCACAGCCCCGTTTTTGTGAAGCAAGTTTTCATTCAGGCCAGCAGCTGCACAATCAGCAGGTGTGACACAAAGAGAAAAGGAGTCAAGATGTGGCCATGAACAAGGTGGGAGTAAAAACCTTTTGGGAGCAACTTACAGTTAGATCTCACTAAGCACATTGTAATAAACACACCTGTAATCCAAGCTTTGCTGGAGTTAATGTAAATTAAACAAAACTAACCTTCCTATCTTCCTGTAACCAACCTTCCATGCAGAAGTAAGCACTGCTTTAATTAAGTTAATTTTCCAAACAGACTATAAGTACTGTAGCTGCTGCAATATATGATAACATTCTATAATATTGTGTGCTATTTCAGTCCTTTCAGATTTGGTTTTCACTAGTAAACTGCAGACAACTTTGCTCCAGCAGCATAGCTCAACCACAGCACAACACCTCGAGGCATTCACTAACAATAAACTCCAGCATCAACAACAAATGGGGTATTCAGTGAGGTGCAAGAAGTAGCCATACTGCATTTGCAAGGGCCAAACTATCAGCTTGTTTAAAAGATGTTTGAGAAGGAGAAAAAAATATAAAACCCATTTGCTGAACTAATTAAAGAAACTGTATTGTCTTTAACTGTATTCATAGTTTATCGCTTTACAAAAGACTTTAGTTTACTGCAGAGGGTAGATTCAAATTTTGCTGTAGTACCATAAAAACTGCCAAACAGAAGCATGAATATAATGTTTTTGTGGAAGAATTAAAATCAGCAAGTATCAGAACAAGATGTAAATATGTAACTATGACAATGCACACAAATATACGTATGAGACATCTGACAAAGCAAGAGAGTTGCAGCTTAGCTGCAAGAAAGAACTGACCACACAGGGAGATTTTCCTCATGGAAAAAACTGTTTCCACCTTCTACAAATAATCAAGAGGAGGACTGGAAGGAGGGAGAAGAGAGGAGGTCAAATCAAGACCTGTTACGCACAATCCTCTCCTGCCAGAGCCACAAATATATTTCTTCATGTAAATTTTCAGATTCCAACAGACCAGTGAACTCTGCAAAGGTCAGTCCAATATTTAGCCTACCCCAAAGACTTGCTGAAACAGCTCTTCTATCTAAATTACCACTTTCAACTGTATGAATTTTCAAAAAATAGCCCTTTTTACATCAGGAAAAAAGGCGAATCAAGGGTGTGGTTACCGCAATCAAAGTCTACAAAGTACCACTGTGCAAGCTGTCTACAGTTTTGTGCTAGGCAGCCTCATCATGATCCAAATAACATCGTGTTTCAGAAAGGGCCACTTGGAAATGTCAGTGGTTATCCTTGGCACAGGAAAGTTTTCTACAATTTTGATGGCTAAGACCTCTTTGGGATATAAAGATATCAATTTATATCCCAGTCATATATGCAACCTGGAGTTTTCAATCACTTGGTGGTAGAGCTCTGCATTACACAGAAGGCTGCTCAGTGCTGGGTTTCATTTTATGGCACTTATTCTAATTACATGAAAAAAAATAAAAACTTCCCTAGAATCTTCACCTCATCTATGTTTTGATCTCTGTCTTTTTGTACTTAACAGAAAAGTTCATTAGAATGACTATAATCATATAAAACAGGAGGATGCTCCCTACTTCCAGTTTACAGCAGAACACATTTCCCTGGCAGAACAACTCCCAGCCTCTCCCACAGAAGAATCCCCCAGGCCCTGAAGCCCCATCCAAGTGACACAGGAGATGTTGGTGACCCAGCAGCTGCTGCCGCCAGCCCCAGCTTGGGCACAGCTCTTCCACCCAGGCTCAGGGCATGCTGCTCCTACAGAAGGCCTGCTGGCACCGCAGTGCCAATGCTGACAAGCAATTTCTCTCATGACTCAACACTGTTAATGCAGCTGCTACACCACAAGTTCTACATTCAGCCAACAGATCTCAGAGGACTCTGTGCTGTAAGCTGATAAACCGTGGGAGTTTCTGTAATTTGGAGTTAAATATTTGTCCCAGTCCTCACTGCTGCTCCATCTGGACCTGGAAGACAGTGGTGAGCAAATTATCTCCTATGTGCCTCACAATTAAGAGATTGATATTTACTTTGCAAGTTATTGCCAAACAATTAATGTACCACCTCTGATAGTGTGTCCTGTAACACTGTCTACACGTACAATAAATTATGTTTTCACTTAAGGAAAAATAAACAAACAGAACCAAATCCAACCTCTCTCAAATAGAGAACATAAAACGAGCTCATAAAATTGCACACAGCCTTACTTTTGAGTTTTTTCAAACCATGACACTCGGAGTTTAACTTTTCCTAAATTTAGAAAAGAGGGATAGGAAGACTTCAGCTCTACACTTGTTCATGTCAAGAACTCCAAGAAGCTACTTAGGCCTGTAACAGACCCAAAGCTCTGTAAGAGTGTCAGGTTACTTTGGCAGACACAGGCACAGAAATCAAATTAAGTTGAACTGGTCTATTTTCCAAACATACAAACATGATCAAAAGGCATAAAAAGTAGAAAGCAGAAAATATTATCATTATTCCTGATAATACAAGCAAAAAGTGCTGGTGGGGCAAAAATGAGCTTCAAGTGGGTGAAGGGACTACCAGAAATGAATCCAGAAGATGTAAGGTATGTTTCCTTTCTTCCTTGAAGCAGAAGCACTGACTGAAGCATGCCTGCTACTTTGCTATGTAAGTGGAAAGCCAAGGAGTTAAAAAGAAAACCAACAAAACAACAACAAAAGCAAAAAACCAAACCTTCCATGGAGCTAGAATGAAAAGCTTGAAGTAAAATCTCACACCTGTAATATTGTAATGATAATATTTCATAGTTCCAGTACTTCATTTTTTAAGAAAAATGCACTGCTATTCACAAAATCAGAAATATAATTCTAAAACTAAAAAGCAACATAATTTGCTTTTTGAATAGCAAATACAAGGCAACTTCTTTACAGATACTAAACTCCTTTAAACAGAAAATAAATTAGGACCTACACTACCAATATGTCAAAGAGCAGCTTTTCACTACTGAATGGATCCCACGCAGAGAGAATGCACAAAGGCATATTTGAACACACCACCATTCCCATGCCTAGTTCAGTTACAACTGAGGTGGTACAAAGGGGGAAATTAAGTTTAAAACTGGGAATTTCCTCCTGTTCTGATGCAATTCACACCTTCAAGCACAGGACACACTCCACAAAGTCTCTTAATCAATGGGAATAAATTATTATTTTACTTAGCATAGAAGGACAATCCAAACAAGCAAATGTGCGTTTATTTGAGGAAGAAAATTTCTGAGCATAAAGCACCAAGATGAGACACTACACACAAATACAGCCAACCAATGCAGGTATCTGTGCCAAAGACTGGGTGACTCAGGGTATCATGAAGCAGGAAACAGAGCTTCAGCTTCAATTGTTAGCATGGCACTAAACGCACATAAACAGACTCTAATGCAATTACCTTGTTAAAACTGCATATGATGTACTACAGAAGTCAATTAAGGTTTTACATTACGAGCATTATGATTTCCCCATACTAGTGAACCTACCAATGCCAGTATTTTGGACAGACACTTTTTTTTCCTGAGGTGTTCTCTCAATTTTAATTTTTTTGAGTCATGTGGTGTAAGAGCACACAATCCATCCAGCACAGAAGGGAGAGAGGACTGCTGAGGGGGAAGGCAGGCTCGGCTATGAATTTAGTTTCAGTGTGAGCAGAATTATTAGCCTGTCACTGGGATGAGTGCAGAGAAGAGTTTCTAAGATGACTAGGAGAGATAGGAACTGAGTTTATTTAGTCTAGGAGAATACACAGTAAGGGGAGAAGCTCACAGGCAAAAGGAAATACCAAGTGGAAGAACTATGAGATTAAAACGATCTAAAATTGTGTTACTTATAACAGGGGAACCTACACTCTTTCCCAACACCAAACTGTAAACTGATCCAATTCCCCCTCAAATCCAATTTTTTTTTTCCAATTAACATCTCCATAGTCACAGGAACACTAGTGACAACACAGTAAGTGGCAGTTCTTCAAAGTTTCACCCACTGTGCTTTTTTCGGGGAGGGGACACCAAAACCCAAAGAACACAAAAACCAAGTGGACCGGTTCCAAATGTATTACCCAGTATGCTCTTTTCAGTCTCGAGAAACAAGAAAAAGAAGGAGAACATGTCCTACTGCTCTTTTGTACTCGCTTATTCTAAACAGTACAGGTTTAATTAAATGATAATGTTCAGAGATTATTAGAGGCATCTCACATGCTGAGCTGGGCCTCCAAATGCTGAAATGCTTATTAACAGCAAATTTTCTTAACAGCAGCTGTCATGTCTTTAATATTGCACCACATAAACCTTTTGGACAAACTGAAGTACAGGAGTCTTCGTGTACGGGACCAAATGAAATCTCCGTTTGACCAGCATCAAATTACACCCATTTGAAAACTGAACTAGTTTTATCAGAGAGATATTTTCATTTCATTATGTATCATTCTCCTACAAACACAGAACTAAAATGTACACCCCCAGATCCGGCATCAGAAAACACACAGGGTGAGTCTGTAATATTCTGCAAACCCAGGGACAGCCAGGCTTGAAAACTACTAGAAATCCCAAACAAAACCAAAATACTATTTTTACTCGACAAAATGTTTGCCTTTTAAAAAGCAAATTTCTAGGTAAAGGCATTGAGATAACATTACACAGGAAAGTAAGATCTCTCCTGTTTCAGGTCATCCACTGATTTGCACCAGTCATTCTAAATACATATCTCATTTCATTAATTCAAGCTGTACTCCTTTAATGGGTGTTTTAAGCTAGAGAAACTGCAACACAGCAGAGCAGAGAGCCACTTTTAAAAAGAAGTTTTTCCTTTAATATTCACTAAATGTCACAGCAGAGTCCGATTACATCTTTACCAGCATAAATCAAACCCAGACAAAACACCAGCCCAGCCCTGACAGGAGCAGCCACATCAGATTTTTCAGTAGTTAGTAAAAATCATGACACTTCCAACCACATGGATAGAAAGGAAAACACATAAATGCAAGCCAGGTTAACTTCTATTCTTTCCATCTTTAACAGGATTGCTTTGAAAAGAGTTATCAGACATTTTAATATGAATTCTGAACCCACAGAAGCAATGGTCTCCAACTTTGACATTAACTTAAAAGAATTCCCCCAAGGATTAGGGAATTAACAGCTCAATTCTTTTAGGAAAAACACAGAACTGCTGGGCTCAACAGGGATGTCCATGCAGCAGCAGGCTCAGAACAACTTAATATATGCCTGGCATCCAGGAGCTACTATAAAACAAACATGATGTGGTTTTGAACACAGGCTGCTGATGCCATAAGAGAAGACTCAGCTTTCCAGGAAATTTTACATGCTGGAAGCCTAAATGCTGATCCTTCACCATCTGTTTCAGTTCACATTTTCATGTAATGTATGTAGCAAGTAACAAAACACAAATCAAAGTGAGTGACCGGATTTAAATACTTCAAATAAAGAAAATAGTCTTTTCAACTTGGCAACAGGCTCCAACTATCAACTTTCAAACAAGTGAAATCAAACTGTATCTGTGGGGAGGAGCAACCTCTTATCACACCAGCAAATACACAGCTGGAGAGACAAACCTTTCAGCATGTACCCACGAGAGTTTTGATATCCTCAAGGGGTACATAAAACATCTATGTATCAATCAGGTTTAAAAATTGCCTCCCACCAAAAGCAGATTTACCATTTTATCAACAATAGTAGAAAACTAGAATAGTAACTAAAATTTGCAAATCTGAAGTTTTCCTGCTTAAGGAAAAAAAGAGTATAGTGCTAAGGACACTCAAAATTTACTGAGAAAATAAAAAGGGGATGTCACAGTTCTCTAAGCAGCACCTGGAACCTGCTATGGGAGAAGAAGAACCCTGAGCTGGAAATGCAATGTTTCAGCAATCAATATTTTCATAACACATTAGCATATTTTCATAAGACTTTTTGATCTAGCCATTCAAGGTCTAAACCAGGCAGGCAGGATCCATTTTAAAGCAGTATTGTGTATAATCAAGGGTGTAAGACAGCTCATATAAAAGAGATGTCAGCCTCTTTTTGAAGTCATTTCATTTTTAATTCATTTAACTTTCACAATTTACCTCAAGGGTTTTTTCCCACACATATACAACATATATGGGAAAGACTTAAAATCATTACATACAACTTAAATTTTCTACTCCAAATCCTATATCATACTTGCACCTTTTTTTAAAATTTCTGAATCCAGAAAACTGTTTAACACTGATAGAGAACAATTTTCTCCAATCAACTGATCTCAATAAATTTTTTTTCAGCCAGAACGCAAACACCTGGAGCCTTAGAAACATTTCAAATGTAATCCTTGTGTCCCTCATAACCACTCCTAATTTGGCACCTCTGCTTGGTTTCATCCCAGCTCTGGATTCCAAAGTCTCAAAGCCACCTACAAAAATACTACAGAGCTAAATCCTCCCAATATCCTTCTGTAATCCCAGAGGTACCTTAAGCAACAGACCAGTCTGAAAACGCCCGAGTGCCCTGGGAAGGCAGAGATTACACTCCCCTGTGCTGCATCTATATTTCATTGATATTTCTTGCTCAGAAACAAAATGCTTTCTTGGAAAAGGTTCTGTAGTGAACATCTAGATGTTTAACCTTCCTAAAAATAACCAAGTTCACCCTTGGAACAGTTGTAATTCCAGAGCACCCTTTAGGCAAAAGCACTCACATCAGAACTAGAACATAAACTCACTCCAAAAAAGTTAAACTCAGGAAAATGTAGTAGCAAGATGACAAAACTGATTTGAACATTAGAATTTTTGGTTGATTGTTGAAGACACCTACTAAATTTAGACATAATTCACAGTGAGTTTGCCACACGCATTGATTCCTGCACCTAAAAACAATATGCTATTTTGAGACCAAAATAATATTAAAATGCTATTTTACTTTCATAACATCATTCAGATTTGATTGTACAGAGCGAACAAAGTAAAATTAAAAAATTAAAAATATCCATTAATCATCCTTTATGTTTTATTTGAAAACTACTTTTGCGTAAGTAAAGCACCAGGAGGATGTAGGTAATACAAATTTTAAGCTGTTTTTAAAATACTACCTCACCACTGTTTGGCACTGGGGAGACTTTTTAAGTTAAGATTTTATGCATGAGCAACTGCAACTTGTGTTGCACAGGATTAAGCACAACAACAACAAAAATCACAACAGCTCAAAGTTTCAGACATTTTCCCTGCCTGTTTTGTTGTCTATATTTTAAGGCTGTTCTAAATAAAAATATTTAAAATGCAAGGAAAGGCAAATAATTATGCAAAATTAACAAAGTTGAGCAACATTTTAAGACAAGAAAGACAGAAAAATGTGACAAAAAGGTGACAGATATGATGTGGATGAAAAAATGAAGAGAACTTTACTTCAAAGTAAACAAGTGAACGTTTTTTACTCCAGACTGATCACTGGTTTGTCCAGATATTTTCCTCTAATATCTCCCAAAATTTCTTTTAAATATAACAGTATAACTCTTGGAAAACACATTTTCAACCCCAAACCAGTTCTAAAAATACCAAACACATACAGAACCATGCACCTCTTAAGGCAAGGACTCTCATTTACTAGTAATACTGCAGGACATGTTGAGGTTGCTCTTCTGCAAGTCAGAGCCAAGTTCTCAGTCAGCAATCAGGATTTGCTGGCACCTCAGCAGATAGATGGGAACAGTTCTCTTTTTTTGGAACTGCCATGCTACCTATAAATTTGTCATGTTCAGTCAAATGGACACAGGTTATTCAAGTCCCTCTTCCAGGGGCACCTGAAGCCCTTCACTTCCAAGACCAGCTCCCCACACAGTCAGTGGAGAAGGACAAGCTTCTGCCCAGGGCTGACAAGCATCCTCTGCTCTCTCCATTCCCTTCAGGTATTTATGCAGCCCAGGAGCTAAAGTTTAAAATTTAGTTGATGTGAATAATCACCCCATAATTTCTGATATGTTTCTGGTATATACCAGTAAGAATTCAATTAATCTACATAGGTTTTTTATAACAGCTGGTATTTTCTGTCTCTGATGAATAATTGCGAAGGAAAGAAACATTGGGTTAAAAGTAGTATGATTTTAAAGAACTACATGCAAAACATGCATGCAACCCCCAAGAGTTTTTGCTCAATTCAGCTCATGATGAAGTCTTCATTCTTTTCTCTTTCAATAGCTCTCACTTATTATTTCACCTAAGCAACCCCATGGGAAACCACAGACATTACTAAATATTAGAAACTCTGTGGAAGGCAAATGCTGGATTTGACCAGGAATGTGATGACAAAGAGTTTGCTCTAGGCTTCTTTCATGTTTTAGAAAGCCAATTTGCTTTCAGTTCATTTTAGGGGGAGAATGACATAGATTCCAGAGACGTTGTCAGCTATATGAAATCTTGTTTCACAAAACAGAAAATATGAACCACAATGTCTGCTCTCCTGGGAACAGAGGATAAACATCTAATCACATAGGCCCTTACAAAGGAAAACATTATCTTTTATTAAGAAGAAAGACTAGAAAAACATTCTTTTTCAATATTAGGCATTTGATTTTCTGCAGTAAGTGTGCAGTGGCAGTACAGCTCAGTTCCAGACGAGGTGCAGTATGAACTACCACAATGCCATTGGTAAAGCTGATGATTTTCATCTTTTTCTATCAAACAAGATCTAGTAATAACTGTTTTTGAAGAGAGAAGAAAGTATACAATTACCCACCAAATTTCAGACAACGTGGAATTTAATTCATCTTACCTATGACAACAGGAAAAGAAAAAAAAAACCAGAAATAGTATCTAGCTTATGATACACAGTCACAACATAGCACAGCATTATTAGTTTTAGAGTCTCCACTATTACATGTGGACAACAAAGACACTGCCATCAGCTTTCTTCAGCGTTGAACAAACCCTGGTGTTTAACACATACCTTAATCAGGTCTCCTAATTTCTCTTTGAACCCCAACCAACACCAAAATAGTCTGCTGGATTTATTACTCATTTGCCAGACTGTGCAATGGCTTCCCATTCATTTCACAGTTACAAAAGAGTCTCCTTGGGGTTTGCAAGACCTGTGTAAGAAACTCTGCTCAGCACAAAACTGCCAGTCATCAGTTCTACAGGGAACTCATGGCCTTCCCAGTTTCGAGCCCTCAATACTGAGCAGAAAGGTCTCTCACAATGTGCTTCTCTCTTGTGGAACACAAATCTAGCAGGGGCACAGTGCTGCTCCTAACCCTGTGCCTCCATATGCACCAGACAAAACACGTCTGGCTCTTCCTTCCTCCCTCCAGGAGACAGATACCGTGAATCAGAAGGTCATATATCTTCCTTGGTAAACCATAAGCCACCCTGGCAGTAGCTGTCCTATAAATTTATAAGACAGATAAATTGTGAGCATAAGTAAGCTGTATTCCTTCCCTGCCCATCTTTCTCTGCAATTCTAGCAGTGTCTTAATTAGCAGCATGAATTATTTGCCATGGTAATAGGGAAATATTCAAAGCACAGCATGATAATTTCCCTGAAAGTTCAAACAAGACACTGGCTGGAGATGCACCTCCTGAGACATTATTAGGAAAAGACAAATAAAAATATAAGCATCTCTACCACATCCAAGGCCAGACTATTGCACAAGTGAAAAATTTCTTTTCAAAACACAATACAGGTACATGAATGCTGCGATGCTTCTCATGGTGAGCTATGAGAAATGTAAGTAACTATGCCTGGAAAAGTCCAAGCACAACTGAGCTAGTTCCTAACAATGTTCAGACATTTGTCACAGGCAAACTGGGGCAAAACAGCAGTGTCTGTAGCAGCTGATTACAGGCTTCTGATGTCATAGCATAAGCCATTCAGTAGCAATTATTTTCTTTCAAGGGGTTAAACAATTATCAATTGCTAAAAGAAAGAAGGAAACACAACAAAAAGCCCCCAGCCCAAGCAAATGCCCCAAAGTAGAGAAGCCATTCCACCAAAGAGACACACACCAGCTCCTCATTTCCATTCTGACTGTATGGAATGTGCCCTAGTGTGGAAATTACACCTGGTACAGAACCCAACACTTGTTAATAAGCAAAGCAGGTAACTGATTACCCTGTCACTAAATTCTGCTGATAGCATGGACTTCCAATTCTCTCTTAATGTCATGAACACAACAACACAGATCTTAAATCCAACCAACACAGTGACAGAAAGGGTTTCTCAGCTGTTCTATTCACATTTTCTGCTTCAGAGAGATCTCCTACTTTCCAGCAGGGAAAGCCCAGTTTGGCTGGCAGCAAGGAGGGTGTCTCACTGATCTCAACCAGAGCAACACTTCAAGAGGAATTCAGAACCACACCATTACCACACAGCAACTGAAACACTACCTTCCTTCAGCCTTACCCAGCACACCTCCACATTTATGGGATCTTTCCTCTTGGAAAGAATGGAACCCAATTCAGTTTGGTCGATTCCCTAATTGCAAAATCAAAAGCAACTTCTGATACATTTAAATCTTACAAAGGAACTTCAAAGAAGATTACTTTTGTGAAGAAAATTGCAACTAGCATTAGAGTTGTGCAGGATTTTTATCACCATTCGGTCTTAGCCCACTTGCCTTGTATCAGAAATGGGTGGGTGGCATACCCTTAAGTTTAGTAAGATTTTTTTAAAAATAAAAAAAAGGCCTAGTTACAACATGCTAAAAATTCCCCATCATCAAGAAAACATCCACTCAGCATTAATTACTAAAAATATCTCAACATATATACCCAAGACACTTTTAGTTACAAAACATCTACTACTCAAAGCAACTTTTGTTTCCAAAACAAGAGCACTATGAATTTCTATTAGCTGGGCATTTTGCAGAATCACTGTCCTCAGGTGTTTACAACTACAAGAAAATCTAAATACTTGTTTCATTTTACAGTGCTTGCACAGAAAAAATAAAGGACATTACTCCCTTGATAAGGTGCCACACTAGCTAAGATACATGAATTCACATAATTCCTACAACTATTTTTAAATTATTTCCTTTGTTCCTCTCTCTGTACAAACTATCAGCAAAAGAATTAAGAGCCACAGAAATGAAGGAGAATTTGGATCTCTTTGGATGATTTGGGGCATTATTCAGTGTCCAGAGGGGTCAGGAGATTCTCCTGCGATCTCACTTCAACAAATTTGGAAAGACTATAGCACTGCAGCCTTTCCAAATTAGTCATATAGACACTATAAATAGATTGTCATGGAGTTCAAGAATCCTGCTCCTCCAAAGCTATCCATTTCCTATGCAGTACCAAGATACAGAACATTCAGCAGCTAGTTTCCTAACAGCACTGAAAAATTCCATTACAAAAAACTTCCAATAGCTGAATTACAATCAGCAAAATAAGGGCTTCCATTAGCAACAAGGGACAACAAATTTTCACACTTTACCCTAATGAAAGGGAACTGTATTAGTGTCTTCCAGAACTGGAGCAGTAAGTTATTTGAACCAGGTTCCAGACAATTGAGTCTTTAACATAAGAAAACATAGCCTGCCTTCTATTAATGCAATTTAGCCTCATCCCAGACACTGTCAGCCATTCAAGTCCAGAAGTGCCATTTTTCTGAATAAGGTTGTTCAACCTAAAAACTTGACACAACTAATTGCCCAACTCCACCCTTCTCTTGGTCCTCTAACAACCACATTACCCAAGAGTCAGAATGTGCTGCAGATCCAGGGCTAAGGTCATCCGAAGTGCAGCTGAGGCAGGCACATCATCCCGGGCATATTTATTGACAATGTTCCATCATACACAGAATATTATGGTTGTCATGGTGCCAGCAAGCAGTCAAAAAAGGACAAAAGAAAACAGATTATTATGTGGCAGAAGGGGAGGACTCTCAGGATATACAGAGCAATTCTTGTTGGCCTGCACTGCTCTGCCAAGAGCCCCACAGCAATGCTGTGCTCAGACTGTCCCTCAGCCTGGCCAGACCAGCACAGATTTTGCACGCTCAGTCTGTCTGACACCTGCCAAGGTGTGAACTGAGCTCACTGCTCCACCACTGCACCAAGAGCTGCCACTGTCCTGGCTGAACAGCACAAATAACCCAGCACCACAGACAGGACAGGCTGTGACGCCTCTGAGGACCTCATGAACAGCTTCACCTTGAAAATCTTTTTGTAATGCTCTGTAAGACAAATGTGTAATAGTCTTAGCAGCTTTGCTTGGACAGGGAACAACACACTGCGCAAAAAGACTACTTCAATATTTATGACAACAAATCTTACTAAATCTGTAATCTGACTTCTTATGGGATGCAGAGAGGCAGGTAACAGACTAAACCAAAAAAGTTCAGACCAAAGTATGGATCTCCATCTGAAGCAACACAGAAAAGAACACACACAAAAAGTACAGCAGGTTTCCTAACAAGCACACAGAGGAATACCACTACTTGATGCCATAATTGATCACTTGTGCTCATCCAGAAGCCAAAACCAGAAGATGAAGTTGATCCTCTCTGATGTGTACAGTTTCACTCAAGACACACAGATGATACTTGAGTGGCCTAACTTGCTCTCAAAGTATTACCTAAAGACAGTCTGTGCAAATTCCTGCTTAACTTCTTTATGTTTACCAGCTCCATCCTTTATCCCCAGGCTCTTACTCTAGCCCTGCTCCTCATCTTGCACAGGCATCCCAGGGTTCTAATCAAAGCTGCACTCCAGGAGACCAACCTGTCCCAGACCACCACAAAGCCTTTGCCCAGTTCTGGACTTGGTCACTCTCAACATACCAGCAGTAGAGAAATTCTTCCATCTAACTTTGTTCTAACTATCTGGAGTATAATACTCACTGCAGTGAAGGACTAATAGAAGAAGGGTTTATTCACATTCATAACATTTCTTTTGTAAGTGACAGAGTTAGTCATGCGGAGCAGAACTCTGACAGCAGAATGTGCTGCAAATCCCATCTCCTTGCTAAGTCACTGCCTCCTCATAAAGGATGTCCAAATGCAACAACTGAAGAAAAACAGTAGTTCAGAGCAAGAAAGAGCAGGAATACTTGTACTAGAGCCATACAGCTGGTTTATCTGTGAGACACAGGTGTTTTTGGCAATGATGTGACAAAAGGTTAACATATACATATATGCAGGCATTACTGGGTTAACACCTAGAACAGGTCCCAGGACTACAACATAGCAAAGATTCCAGGATCTCTATCTTTTCCCTAAACTAGGAATCATCACTTTGTAGATTACACAGGTTAAAAAACGCAGCTGGCCTAACTGATGAAAGAACATTCACCCAAGACTTAGTGCACAAAGACATTACAGAGTCCCCTCACGTATGGAGGATATTGATCCGAACACTACATTGCTTCCTAGACAAAACACATCCTTCCATCCCAATAAATATAAAAAGTCTTATTTGGAGGTTTCATTTCCACAGCAATTCTTGTACTTAAGTTACAAATATGCAGAATACCATGATACTCATAATTTTAAGTTATCAAGACATAGTGGGCTCTCTAGTATGAAAGAGGTTGGTTGTTTTTATCACAGAAATCAGAAAACAGGATGTTTTCTCACCTATATTGACTCTACTGTTGACTTAAAAAGCCAAACCAAAACCACACCTCATACCTCTGACACTGAGACTGGTATTCATTGATTACGTGCTTAGAAATCCAAACTCTTTTTAGCAATGTATTCAGAAGTCAGATAAAAAAATAAAATTAACAACTAATAATTTAATCAAAGCATTTAACAATCACGCCTTACAATCAACAAGCCAGAACCAAAGTCAAAATGACCACTATGACCTTGTCAGAAAGAGCAGCTCTGAATGCTACTGACAGTTGCTTTACTCACACAGTACAGGATTACATACCTTATCACTGCCTGGGTAGAATGAAACATTATTTTATCAACATTCCGTAAAAGAATGAGTTAACACCATCAGCACCCAACTATGACTCTTCAGTGACAGTGGTAAAAGCACACTCCTGTGTCAGCCAAAGCTATAGAGTAACCAGTCTGTCTAGCCAGATTCAAGCAGCTTTAATCATGCTGGCCCTGTATTAAGACAAATTCATATTGTCAGATGAAGGCTGGTGAGATTCTGAAATGAACATGACTATTCACAACTGTACCAAGTCAGCTGAGGGGATTCAGCTGGCATGAAAATACAAAATACTGACCATCAAAACGGGCACCCTGCTTTTGCCACCTCCAACTGAGAGGCAAACTAAAAAAAAAAGGGGTCTTGAGTTGTCCTGAGCACGACTGGCCAGGGTCTGATTGCTGCCTCACAAACTGTGTGCAGAAGCAAGAACATTCACACACCCAAGTGCGAGGGTTATGGCACCTGAGCCAGTTCCAGGTGGGAAAAACAGGTAGCAGAACAGACAGAGACTGTTTTCAACAAACTCTTGCCCAAATAGCTAAGAAGCTTTTCTTGTGACAACAAAAACTAGGAACATTCTTTAAAGAGGGTGTTTTGGAAATCTTATGAAACTTTTTCCAGTAAAGCCCCCTGCAGAGAAATATTTTTGGTTTATGCAGATTCTTTTCATCTTTTGATTCACCTTTAAGGTAGCTGGCTTTTTTTATCTGCAAAAATATAAAAAACAAAGAGAAAGATAACTAGCTGGAATACTAACACTGGGGTTCTTCTAAGGCATTTAAGTATGATAAAGAGTATCTTTCTGTTCTGTACCATCTGTAACTGCTTACAGCTGCATCTGCTTTAGAAGCAGTCAACTTAGCAGAAAATTAAAAAAAAAGTTCAGCTCTTCACTATTTAGCTTTAAAGTTTCCTTTTTCTTGAGGAAAAAAAGCACTCTTTAAACTATTTTCAACATAAAGCTTAATTAGATTCTACTCTTCATCTTCAAAACCCTGCAGAGATCACAATGTTCCCATGAGAGCTTTTAGCCCTTTGTAGTAACTTTTCCGAGCAGCTATTCAAGTGAAGGTATAGGATCAGCCACCTCAAGGAGAGTTCAGGGAGCAGATAATCTTTCCTCCAGCACACAGCCATCAATCTGAACTTCTAAAAAGGACCAGAATGACCTTGCGCCATCAAACCTAGAAAGCAAGACAGACACACCTCACCTCACCAGTCTGCAACACAGGCTACAGAAATCCATATAAGCCAGCTCTGTTTGCTCCTGCTATTTCACTTACCTCACCTTTAGCTAACAGTGACCTAGAGAAGGGACTTCCCATTGACTAAATAAGTCTAAGTCACACTACACCTATTTTATCTTGCCAAATGGGTCTGACAGAGATGACGGTGAGATAAATCACAACTGTAACCTGAAAGTGGCACTAGTAAAATCATTTCTTTGTATAACAACTCACCACTGAGCTTTGGTCTTATACATCCAATATGTATAACAACTCACCACTGAGCTTTGGTCTTATACATCCAATAGATCTGTACCAACAGCTATCTGATACTAACTACAATAATTACTCAGAATTCACTGTTGAATTTCTACCCACTACTAAAGTTTCCAGATAAATTTAAATCAAGTTTTAAGCCTGGGCTATCTATCTGACCACAGATGTCAGATGGCCAGGAGGCACAGACACCAGAACTGAGTGGAGCCATAATTCAGCTGCTGCGTTCACCTCTGTCCTGCTAATTGCGCTACTGCAGAGCTCAAACATTCTGTAATGCTGGTTCTTGTCCAAGCTGTGCTATCTCAACTGGAGTCAGCTGGGCTTATTATTCCAGTAATGACTGAAATTAAAATAAATCCTGAGGACACACACTTGCTACTAGCTTAACCCATGTAGAGAGCCCCTCTGCAAAACTGACTGCTGTAGAGAAACGTCACTGCTGTAGAGGAATGTGCACCAAATTTACAGGCTGAGATCACTTGATTTTTTGTACCACCTGAAACCATACTGCACCATGAATCCACATGTACAAGTTTCTGCTATTCTAACATGAGGCTGTTATTTGCAGTACTACTGTCATGAGAAAATGGTGTAAGCAGAGCTCTCAGACTTCTGTGATTCAGTCAAACACTATCAATTCTTAACATTTCTGTTGATCTCTAAACTTCTGAAATAGTTTGAAATATACTTAAAATTATGTATCATTGCAAATTTACTAGAAGTCACCTGCTGGCTAGTTATCAGATGAACAAAAGGACTTTTTAAAGATACTTCTGTCCAAAGAACAGCAGAGTATGTAGGAATGAAGAAGGAAATTTGGACTTCCAAACTGAGCAAGCAGAGCAGCACTGAGTACAAATAAGAGGACTGCAGGATGCTTAACTTTAACAGTCAGTAGTTAATGCTGCACAGAACTATTTTTTCCTTTTAGATGAACTGAAGAATAATCTAGATTCAAGCCTATTTCTTGAATAAGTAAGATAAGCTTGCCAACTCCTGGCTAAAGTTAAAGACTGTGTATGAACAGAGGGTGGAACCCCCTGGGTCTCCTCCTGCTTCCCCCACACAACCTTTGCTGTGGAAGCGTCTGCAGGAACAAGGTTATGACATAAAAATGGAAGAGAATCCTTTCCCCGTTTTTGGCTACATACTCGCCTGCATGGGAAAATAACTTTTTGGGTCAAAAGTCTATGAACTAGCTACAGGAAGTAAAGGAAGAACATCCAAACCTGGAGTCACAGTAGGAAAAAAAATGAGAGACAAACAGTGTAATTTTCCTTTCAGATTCCACCGGTCAGGGAAAATGCTACCATATACAAACTCCAAGATATGATTTTATCTCTCCAACTTCTACATTGTCAACCTCAGTAAACGAATCTTAAGGATAACACTGTACAGTAGAGAATCATCTTCTTAGTGCATTCTCCCCTACTTTATGACACTGGCTGTGATGGCTTTAAAGAACCTCCTTTCTGACACTCTGAAAAAAAAAGTCACTTCAGCCTTATTTCATACATTTATTACTTTGAATCCTTGTTGTTGTAGGATATTAACAATGTTTACTTGGTTAGTTGTTACAAAGATACAAAGTTACCTCCAAGAGCCAGGAGAACATTCTGACTTTCTGACAGCCCTGTCTATACTGAACCACTTAATGTGACACACAGATATGGAGGCTATCCAAGGGAATCTGAGACCTGAGGCATGGGTCTGGCCCTAAAAAGAAATACTCAACAGAATCTAATAATGAAGATGACAGCAACACAGCTACACAATTAATGAGCTCTGGGATAATGTCATCATGGTGGTTCTAGCGGACAGAGAGACACTTAATGTACGGTGAGAGCTGAGCTGCTCTCGGGAGGCACATGAGGGGAGGGAGAACCCTGGTCTGGCAGATCAGAGTATTTCAGGCACAGACACCAAAAGATTTAGAGGAAGAGATCATCAACACAAGCATCCTTGGAAGAATTAAAGAGAAAGGGGATCAGCAAGTGTTGCAATGACACATATGCTCCATTAATCTTATTAAATCATCACCTTTCAGAGTCGGTCTGACTGCCTGGATCCCGTCCAGCCGCGCACCAGCTTGTGCTTCACTCCACGCAACGCCCATCACTGCCTGACTCGCTGCAAATTTTAATCCTCATCACTGACACTAAAGCAATGTAGCAGCAGAAAGAAAATGTGCACAACTTGCTTCTACAAATTTCACCCTTGGTTCTTTGTGGAAACTTTCCTCACATGTCACCAGAATCAAATTAGACTGTTTTGACTAAACAATTTGTGCCAATTATTTGCTTTAGAGTATATTACAATGCTTAGAGTCATCATAAAATGTCAAAGGACAATAAAAACAATGGCACCTACTCCACAGATGTTAACACATCACATTATCAAAATAATGATATAAAATAGCTGAGATATTGAAAAAGATCAGAGTCTGCTCTGCTCTTCTTTCAAATTTCAGGAAATAAAAATCACTGCATTTTAAAAAGCATGACACATTTTTCAAAGTACTTTTTGTAGGAAGTTTTCCTAAATACCCTTTTTTTGGCATTGTGTTTCAGTGACAAATGACTGAGTTTTCAGCAACTGAATCTAGGATTAAAAATGGTGGCACTCACCAAAACACAACTTATCTCAGCTCAATATCCTCAATTAATTTGTTTGGTGGTCACCACAAAATTCGTCAAATTCCAATGGCATCAGGCTGCTTAACTCATACCAAAATCCCAAAGTGCACAAAATAAACAATTTATTGGATCCTATGCCTCAGCAGAAGAAAGAGATGTTCTCAGGTCCATCAAACCTCACACAAACCACAAGAACAAGTATTGATATTGGTGGATCCACACACCTAAGCACTCACTCACCTGTGACACAAGAAATCATATTCAGGTCATCTTCTGTTCATGGAAATTCAACCTTTCATCCCCAGAAAAGCAGCCTGAACTACCCCCACAAATTACAGACCCTTCAGTCTTCCAAAGCAGGTTTTTATCCAGGCAGGAAGGGGAATCCAGGTCTCTGCCAATCCCAGGCAGAAAGGCATGCCTGCCTCCTGTCCCAGCAAATACTTACAGTATTTTATAAGAAGTGAAACAGATTTAAGTGGACACACAAAGCTCAACCTCTGAATAACACATAGTTTGGTGATGAGAACACTCCCCTAGAAGGTGAGAGATGCAAGGCCAGAAACCCTGGGGGATGGAACTGATCTCCTGCATCCTAGCCAAGATCTCCAGTCACTGGGTAAAACTAAAGGAACCATTAACTTCTACTACCACAGTATCCTGAAAAGGTTAAATGCAGAACTAACAGAAATATTAATTAAAATAGGTGACAGAAATCTTAATTAAAAGAGGTACTGCACACCAGCACTAAGAGAATACTGATTTCTGTTCTTCACTTTAAATTTTTTCTTCAAGAATTATTACTATATTAGTAAATAAAGCCTTGCAATTAGCAAACACTGACAGGAGGATTTTTTCCTTGTGCTAATCAGTCACTACACACATGTACATTCAAGTTACTGCAAACTTCTACTAATGCCATGTTCTTTGCTTTATTTGTCTTTCAGCCCTGTGCTGTAGACAGTGCCCTGTCTACATGATACACAGCTCGAGATAGCAAAAGCTCCAGGGAGGGTAACAAACAAGTGAAGTGAGACTAGTCCTGAAAGACAAACATATGAACTCTAAACCTGATATTCTCAAATTTACTGAGGTTTAAGTCACTTTTCTCATGCTAGATACTCATGCACATTCATACAATGACATCCTTGTTCTTAGGAGGCTCCTAACAATCCTTAAAATGGAATGTGGCTGGTAATTTCAGTTCCTGAAAAATGCAAGATTAAAGGCCAAACTCCACATTTGCATGTTAGGATTTCATGACAGATTTTTGACAGCAGCACAACAGAATATCATCTATGTGCTTTGCAATCTGTTGCCTATCAAGTGCAGTATTCTAAAAATTCAGGTGAATTATTTGTTTTCTGTTGTAAACTGCCTCCCATCCTCAAAACACCTTAATTAGTCAGTTAAGATCTCCCAACCCAAACTGAGCAAACAAGTAAAAATCTTGAATGCAAAAAATTATTTTACTAGTACTTGACAAGTTCTGTCAACAAGCTGCAGCTCCTCTTACTCCCTGCCCTCCCACATACACATCTAATCCAGCCAACTAAGACTTGAAAGCACCACCTGACTCTTCTGGAAGAAACTGCATTTTAATTCATGGCAGCAGCATGTTAAATGCTTAATTGCAATCAAAGCAAATTCTCAGACCTCTGAATCCAGAAAGACTTCTAACACCAATTTGAATTCTCCCAGGAGCAAAGACAGCACTGTACATTTACACTTATTCCAAAACCCAGCAGTTTTATTGATTACTCTGACACATCATTAGATTTAATTTCCACACCCTTTGCATTATGAAGAGAAGCTTCTAAATATATCACCATTTCACTCATGAAACATTTGATGGCTAATACAAGAATCATCCCACTGATTATAACATTTAAGAGGGAGTTCAGTTGTTCTTAAGATTAGTGACTCAATACACAGTGCCTTCTTTTTTGTTCTTAGCTTGCCCTCCCAGTCTGTCTCCTAATCCCCACCCTGAGAGGGCATGCACGCATGGCAATCCATATTACTTTTATACAACACTCTTGGAATGGAAATATTAAAAATACATTTGATTTTGGTGTCGAAATCCCCTTCTTCACTCTTCACCAATGAAGGAAGCTGTGAAAATCTTTTGTGCATTCAAAGGGCAAAAAAAGAACAAAGCAATCTCTATTGCCAGACTGGGCAGCAGTAAAAAGGGAGGGGGTGTTACATCAGGACTTGAAAAACACTAAACACCTACTAACTGAAGATAAACAAGATACCAATGGTGCTGTGCCTTCTCAATAGGCTCCAGCACAAAAAAAATCACCACAAAATGCTAGAAATTACGGACAGACCAAGCATTTTGCAAAGTAATGATCTAGGTCTTGCTGCTTCCATACTCATCTGCTCTGTCATACTTCCAACAGCTTGGTGCCTGAAGATAAATTTCTTGGTATTTACTAATCTCTTACACACACACACACACACACACACACACACACACATATATATATACTGCTCTGCCAATGCTTATTCCCTCCTCTGCTGTAGCAGAAACTTTTGTCACTACCCAGTTCCATTTCCTTGCTGGAGCACAGGAAGCAAGGGGAAAATGGGTATTCAACAACCTCTTTCCTCTCCCATTCTATTCCACTTGCAGAAAACTAATTTTAGCTCTTATTTAATCTACAAAATCATGAGCAACCTTGCCATGAAGCAGTATTGTACACAGCTCTCCTTTCATTATTGCAGGAACTTGACAAAGAAATTTTCTCTACTCACTACTGACAAGCATTTGATTCAAATACCATTTCTTTTCAAAAAGTCCATATTCTTTGAAAGAGTATTTCCATCTGGGACTTATCGCACATTTCACATTAAAATTAGTTTTTCCAGAATGACTCTTTTTCACCAGCAAAATTCTCAGCAGAGCCTCCTTTCAGTATAAGACACCTCTATCTGAAATACTGGCTCAGCAAGATGAGCTAAGACTAAAAAAGAGTTAAATAAAAGTACATATAGGTGTGGGCACTACTGAAGAAAAAATTAAGTTGTCAGAAGAAATATCTTACAAGAACAGTGTCAAAAGATAATTCATGTATTTAAAACTATGAAAGAGATGGGGGAAAAGCATGTGTCTCATTCTTATAGTATCTTAATAAAAGAAAGTAATTGCATTCAGTTCACTTGGAATTTAAAATAAATATAAAAACGTACCTTAAAATCTCAGATTAGTAATTACAAACCAATAAATAAAGCAATATGATAATTAATTCTCATCTCTTGAAAACAACATCATTAACAAGACTGTCAGTCACTGAAATAAGCCCTATTTTTCATGTTTGCCAATGCTCATGTCCACTAATCACAGCTGGCAAGTACTTTTTTTCAAAGTATTTTTAACACAACTGAGACGTTTTTCTCAAAAAAATCAAACCCACAATAAGCTTTTACCATACCTTATGAAGCTACAGTGGTTCAACAACACATGCAGACAGTTAGAGACAAAAAGATGGAACCAAGCCTTATGCACCTGGACAAAAGGGAAGTGCTACTGCAGCTGGGAACCAGTTCACATCCATGCAGAGACAGGGGGGTGAAAGGATTTTTCTTAATGCCAGGTGATGTATTTTCAGATGTGAAATAAGGTGTGTGTACAGCAGCTGGACATTGCACCACAGAACACACCTGTTCTTGGAAAGCTGCCTTTGCAACACAGAGAAAGGACCAGGTCTGGCAAATGGACAGGATGGGATCAGCCAACTTCCAAAGGGAGCTCCTGCACCAGCTCCTGGGCACAGCTCTGCTGCACATGAGCACCAGCCTCCTCAAGTGAAAATGCACATTTTTCCTAAAAATGCTAAAGCACTGGCCAATTTTATGCTGAGCTGCATCATCAGAACTGTAAATAAACCGAGGCAAGATTGTTGTTAGAAGTGTAAGTAATGAAATACCCACAGAGGAGAGAGCATGACTGAAATTGGATTTTTGCTCTGGCCACTGCTCCCATAGCTCCTAGGCAAGGCTGAGTACAGGTAAAAATGCAAAGTGACAGAAACTTCAGGTCCATGAGGACACCATAGAGAATACAGACCTAAAATTATAGGGTTTTAAGACATAAGCATCATGTCCTCATTCTGCTACAACCTCAGTACTGTAAGAAAGAACTTCCATTCTTCAGATCCACCTAGCACAGCGAACACCCTAAATCACAATTTCATTCCCTTAAAATATGCAACCTACAGAAGAGCAAATCCTTCTCTCAGCCTCTGTTAAAAATCCTCCCTTTAGACTATTACTATGGCAAAAACACTCATTCAAATAAGCAAATGAGTTAAGATCAAAATAATGTATAACTGACATTTTGTTTCATTTACTTCTTTCCAGAAAGCTGACAAATCCAAGAGTTTATGAATTTATAATTTCATTCTGCAATTAAAACACACTAAGACACACTTAACTGAACTACATTAAACTGCCTAAATCTGTACCAATATTCATTTACTGTGTCAATATGTAAACAATCTTTTAAGTCAAAAGAGTTGTCTTTTCACTGCTATTTTAAAGCAGACCAGACCACTGCTGAACTGAGCTTGTGAAACAAAATAAGAGCATCTAAAAAGCAGAAGAACGATACAAATGTTGGTTCTTGACACAGAAGAGACAGGAGAGGGAAGAAGGGGCTGCCAAAGTCTCAACATGTGGCAGAACAGAAATCCCCACAGGGTTCCAAGTTTTGAAAAGTAATGGGACCATTCGGAACAGGGATATTTGTTGCACGTTCAAGCCCTTCTCCACATTCAGCACACACCAAGGTCAAAAACTAAGATTTAACTCCTTTTTTAATAAGGGACTTATTTCAAAACAAGTAACTTTTTTCAAAAAATCTAAGAAACAACTCTAGATGACATCACTGAATTTAAAATGCAGTGAGAATATCACAATAAATTGCTGCAGTGGTCAGGTCAATAGAGATGATGCGCAGGTAAATTATTTGAGGTATTTTGGCTGTGATCCACAACAGAACAAAACCCCCAGATTTATAGGGAGAAACTGCACCCCGTGTCTTTGATCCACTGCCAGCTAGGCCCGAGACAGTGTCAGGACACATTAAAAAATGCCCTCTCATTTGCTATACTTCATGTCTTTCCACAGGAACTGGGCTCTTCCTCGTCGTTCTATTTCCTGTACACAGACCAAGCCTATTGTCGCTAGGTGAAAACACACACACACATGCCACCGACTTACCAGCCTGCACTGGCATAAATCTCCCTTTAGGCAGAGGTGACCTGCAGCCTCACAGCCGGGAACGAGCTCCTGTCCCTCTCCAGGCCCGGCGGATCGCAGCGCCGGCCGTGCAGAGATCAGCTCACACGGAGCCCTCTGGGACAGGGGGTGACAACCACGCCAATGCTCCCGGCGATCCTCTCCTGCTGCCCGGCTGCCGGCGGGGGGGATCCGCACAGCCCGGCCGCCCTGTCCCTCCTCCTTTCCCCCTAATCCCTCCTCCTCAGTCGCGCTGAGCCCTCAGCCCGCAATCCCTCCACCAGCGTGCTCCTTCATGCCCCGGCCCCCGCCGCAGCCCCC
>VXBC01004056.1:0-27155 GCA_013399945.1 Ploceus nigricollis | reverse complement strand
GGCCGGAGGTACCCGGGGTGCTCCCGCTGCCCTGGCACGTCGCTGATTTCCCGCATCCCGCAGGAGTCCGTGCCTTCCCGGGAGCTCGCTTTGGCGCGGGTTCCTCTGAACGGGGGTGGGCGGTAAAAGCACCGTTCAGGTAAAATAATTCGTAACTGCGGTGTTAATTCATCAAATGCACAGGTGTTTTTAGAGATTGCTGTATTTTTGAATTTATGATCTTTGAAACCAAGTAAAATCAATAGGATCAAGTGCTCAAAATGTTGTTTTTTTTTTTAGGGAAGGAAAATAACATTCCGGATACTTTGACCAAATAAAAATAATGTGTTTCATTTTCTCACCAGCCCGATATTAAACCTGTGCGAGTCTCAGGCAGAGCAACTGCTGCGTTGATATTGGTCTGGTTTCTGCTGCCAAACCCTCAGCCCTTCATTATGTTTCTGCCAAATGCAGAACTAATGCTTTCTCTCGGTTTGCTCACGTGAGTAATCCTTACCTCCTGGGAGTTCACTTGCAGCAATTTTGTGCAAGTGGGGCTTTGCAGAGCTTGGATCAATTGTTCCCGTCCAGCTGTGCATTCCCGCTCATTGTCCCTTTCAGTGTGGGAGGGAGAGCAGCCAGTTTGAACATACAGTTAGAGGTGACGTAACTGCATCAAATATAAATAGAAGAACAAATGCCCGGGGCTGGTAAAAATAGGTATTTGTTTTAAAAACAAGTATGAAGAGATTCTATGCCTCGATAGAATTTTGTTAAAATCTCCCAAAAAATAATGGGACATTGGGACATTCTCATTGCATCTACAGGGATGCCAGATGCCTCTGAAATTTGGAGCCCACTTTAGTAGTAGATTGAATAAATTATTTTCATGCTGTCCATCTCATTTATTGTCTTAAATGGAAAAACCTTAGGCTGGTGTGTGGTCATGACAGAGGATTAAAAGTAAGAAATGTCTTTGCTCATCTTTGTTGTGTCACCAGTTGCTGTGTAATCATGGGCAGATCAGGTCACTCCTGCTAGCTCGGATCATTAGTCAGTACAGAGGAAACTGCAAAGTGTTGCAGCCAGCTTAAGTTTTGGGGAGCTGCAGCAGGAAGATGCTGCACATGCAACACAGGTTTACTTGGTGTTGGTGGAGAGAATGCCTGGGACTCCTGTGCTCCAGTTAAACATGGCTTTTATTAAGATGGTGCTGGACTCTGAGGTTTCTCCCCCTGTATCTTTATGCTTTCAAAACAAGTGATATGGGTTGTGTCACTTCAGCATCCCAATCCTCCGTGTTTTTCCCAGCCCTTTGGCCTCGGGGACAGGAGTGACCTTAGAGCTCCCAACATAATCAGCACTTTACCCACTTACTAAATCTGTTTGAGAATCGGATTTATCAGCCGTGAGGTGGAAATGCTCCAAGTACCGTGCCTGACTGGGTCACGGGATCCCTGCTGGGGTCAGTCCTGGCAGCTGGGGGTGCTGGAAGGATGAGAAGGTGAGGAATGCTAAACCTTCCTCCCATCCAGTTCAGGCTGGACTAGCTGGAGAAACCTCCTGCCCTGTTGATCCCTGCTGCACCCCGTGCACAATCCCTGTGCCCATCTCGGTAGATCAGCCAGCTCTGGTGGACATGAGAGGAGAAGGGAGGAGTCATGCTCAGAGCAGGAACAGTGGGGTGTTCCAGCCCATTCTGTGAGTTTGGGGGGAAACTCTGGTGTCCCACATACACATATCCCCTGTCTAAAAAACAAAAATCTCAGGCTTTGGGTAGGATTTTCACAGTAGATAAGTTCCCTGCTTTTGTTCTCCTCAGCACAACAGAAAGACCTGCAGAAATGCTTAGATAATAAATAAATAAATAATTTGGAATCCTCACTCTACTGTGGTGCAAACCTGAATGCCTGGAATGCCTGTTGGTGCTACCCTTTTCATTGATTATAACAGAGTAAATGTAAGAAGAAAAAAGAACACCTCAGTCCGTTTAAATCAATGCAGGGAAAGATAAATCAGTCTTCAGCCTTGTCTTGATACTAAAGAGCCTTTCCTAATTTTCTTTTTGCTGAGAAGAAGGATGTAAAACTGATATTGGTATCTATGAAACAATATCCCTGCTTTGTGTTCATATTGAAATAGCTTCCAGTTTCTCAGTCTTGCAAAATTTCCAGCACATTAATTTGGCACAAATGATTTATAGCTGATGAGCAATTAAAGTATAATTTCTTTCCAGCATCTCAGGCTTTGTGACTAGACTATTAAATGATTTTGCAAGCTTGCTCTATCATTACAGGATAGCGGTGGGATGAATTCACAGGAGAAATTTATTCCTCCCTGCAGACCCAGCATCTACTCTCAACTGCAAACTGGAGCACTGCTTGCATTCCTCAGATAATTTTCTCAGTGTATCTTTTGTACAGTCTCTCTTTGGACCTACAAGAGAGCTTTAGTCTGAATTTCAGTGACAGTTTACTCTGACATTACAAAGTCCTCCCAAAGTACCTGTTCTGCCTGGAACCTTTGATGTAGACTGATGCTTTACTTAGACCTGTCAAGGTATTTCAGAACTAGCAGCAAACAAAACCATTTTTAAAATTGTTTTTATATTTGGAAGGGCAGATCCCAGAGGCAAGCATGGTAGAGAAAAATCAGATGAAAGTACTGGCTACAAAGAGTCCTCACCTCCAAGTTGTTTAAATGTCACCAGATGACATTTAGCTAACCATGTCTTGATTCTGCTGTAATGGAGGTAGAGAGAACCAGAGGAGCTTCATGTAGACACTTCACCCTTCAGGAAAGGACATGACAGGTATAGTTGTCAACCCTGCTTTGTTTAGGAAAGAACAAATAGCATGGACAGGAGCAGAAAAGGAAGAAAAAAACCAAAAATCAAGAGATCCACTTCTGACTGTACAGGTGGGAGCTACACTAGGCTATTTGCTTGTAAGATCCTTCTGGGATTCCCCTTTATAAACCTAATTACAACGTGCAGTGACCATGTGTGACACGATTCTCTTCACTACCACCTAGTGGGAAACTCCTTCATAACCCAGCTCCAGAGCTGCTCCTGATCTCCACCCTCACCCTGATGGTAGAAACAGGGAATAAGTGGAGGGAGAAAATGACAGATGACTGGGAAGGAGGACACAGTCCTGTTTCCACATACAGGTAGAGGAATGTCTAGAGAAAGTTTGTAATTTAAACCCATTTGCCCCATGGATTTACCACATCACAACTCCAAGCCCTGCATCCAGCCCAGCCCACTGATGAAAAAACCCAGCTTCCTTCTTGGTAAAATCACATTTTCCAATTATACTCACGTATTTACACCAAAGACTACGACATTAGAACCTAAATGGGTATATATTGGAAACATTAAAACCATGTATTCAAGCAAGTCCTTCCCCACTGAGATACTCGGGGTTTGCACAAATAGCTGAAATCCAACCCTGTGAAAACAACATATAAATGACAATTATCTCAGATTTTTCACACTCCTGTGTGCCTTTTGGGACTAAGCTCCCAATGCACAAATAATAATCAGTTTTGGTACTCATGTAGCTTTTTTCCCCCCAATAACAGAAATAAGGGTGAAAATTATCATAATAGCTCTCACATTTCAAGGAGGGGATTATGTTAATGTCATTCAGGCCAGTAAAGCATTTATCAGTCGCAGCAGGAAGAACAGTAAAATGGTAAAGAATTATTAAAAGAACCATTTCTCCATGTTTCATTTGCCAATGGCAATTTTACCACCCTATTCAGGGAATTATATGGGCTCCCTCTAGTAGCACTTTTATCATAAATATATTTAGGCTTTTTTTCCTTCTCTGTATGCTCCTTGAAGCCACATTGCACTGGCTTTGTACCAGCAAATTACTGTGTTTTTCATCATGTACACTTCATAATAGATATCATTCAGTACATTAAAACATCAGAGGTAAAAATGGTGTTGATACAGGACTGAGGGTTTGTGAGTCTATTCTGCCTTCCGTGAGGTTCACAGGACTCTGCTGTCCCTTACTGTGGGTTTGCCCTAGTGCAATAAGCAGAATACAGACCAGTACATGTAAAATAAGAATAATGTTCCTATTGTGTACCCATTCATACTTTCATGCAGTGTTTTCAGTGTTAAGTAATTCACTCACTTTATTAGATACAGGGAGAAGAGATTACTTCAGAACAGTTAATACAAAACCAAATACTGCAAACGTGAGAAAAACAAGCAGGTGTCTCTTGGTGTCTTCAAACTTTAAGTTTCCCCTGTTACAATGACCACGATCATATTAATCAGAGTGACTTGAGAATCAAGTCATGGCCTGGGAAGTGGTTACAATTAAGGAAATCAACATAGAGTTAGCACTTTTAATAGATAAAAATGGGTATAGGAAACACAAGTCCCCTTATTTCAAATATTCATCCTCAAGGCATAATCCCTGAGTACAATTCAGCTACAGCAGAACATGGTCTGATTATGGCAGTCTGCAACTGAGCTCTTCCTCCAACAGAACTATAATCTAGCTTCCACTCTTGACCTCTGCTATTCTCTCATCACCTCAAAACTGCACTTGTAATAATCTGAGAAGTATGATATTGCAATCCTTATTACCAGGTTATAAAATAGGGATGCTGGCTAATTCACAACAGGAATCCCTTTCAGTCTGACCCCTAGCTATTTCTAACATTTAAGAAGTACTGAAAAGCTCACTGGTTTCCTGCACTGTGGATCTGAAATACTTAGTGGGGCTGAGCCATTCACTGGCACAGCCTGGCAGGTTCCAGTGAATGGAAAGATAGAAGTGGGTAAGTTTATTTGGTTTTTTGCTAGTTGTCCAGGCTCCTATAGTTTAAAATGGACAATTCCACTAGACCAAGGGAAAAATCCCTTCAGGATAAAGTGATAGAGAATATTTACCTCCTCCTCAGTATTTGAAATATTTCCTTGTTCAGCTAAACATTCTCCACATGGCATCCAGTTGTAGCATTCAGGGAGGTCCTATCATACAAACAGATGTGCATTTCTGGTTTTATAGATTCCAAAGTTCACTGGTCTCAAAGAAAAGCTTCTACAGCTGAAGGTCCTCAAGGCAAGCAGAAGCAGCAGCATCAGAACTTCTGGGTGCATAAGGAATCCTTGAAACCACATAATATAGACATAATTTGTTGCTATGCTTTCTTCTCTTTACAGCTTCCATTGCTGTTCTTTGTTTAAACTTAATGATTTGTGTCCCCATCTCCCCTCAAACATTCAATAGGTTTATATACCAACAGAATATGGACAATCTTTTTAATAAGAACAGTGGTAATAATATTTTCCACCTTGGTTGATGTAAAAGAGATCACCATGCCAAAGAGAGGCAGAAATAAGTAACACAGAATGACAGCATCTCCTCTGTCACATATTGCAAGAGCTCCACAATCTGCTGTGTCTGTTTGCAAAATCCTTGAATTATAAGGACATATCATGCAGAAACTGTATGTCATGATTGGATACTGTAATTACAATTGAAAATTACTGTCATCAGCCAGTAATGTTGTCATGTCTACCTGAGGGGAGGGAATAAAGGAAAACTGTAATAACAAATAAAATACATGGAAATTGTATCAACACACTGACAGTACAATGCCAAAAATGCTCACCGTTCTTTAAATACTCTTGTGATGGGTGCAAAACCAGCAAAACTCTTTATTAAGAGTATGACCCAAAAAAAATCTTTAGAAGCTGAAGTTGTCTTTACATTAATGTTCACAGGAACATTTCTTCAAATAAATGTTTTTACATGGACTCGGAATTCTCATTCGTTTTTAGCCACACAAAGTCGTCAGTATCCATTAGAGCTTTGTTAACGCCCTGCAGGGAGGGGACGTGGTGCTCTGGGCACAGACCAGATCTGAAATAAAAGGCAAGAGTTAACACAGTCCTGCCCGGTGCCGGGAGGGAGGAGGGTCCCTCTGCAGGAACTCTGTCCTGCAGCTGCTGACTCAGGAGCCTGGAGAGCTTGGCCAGTGGTGCCCACGAGGGAAAACAGGAGCCAAGGTCCTCTGTAGCATTGTCTTGGGACACTGCCCAGTGTGGGGACAGCCCTACCAGGCTCCGTTTAGCTCAGGCTTGATGGGAGTGTATAGACACAGGCAGTTGCCCCTGGCAAGCTTCCATTGAGACAACAGCTTTACATCCTCCAAGGAATCACTGGCGTGAGACACTCCTGCACCGAGCCCACGTGTGCACATCAAGTTACTCCCTAATTTAGCCACTCAAAGTAGATAGATTCAGTCATATCATTTCAGACCGGAAAAGAGAATTTAGTCAAAAAGATTCCCGGAGGACTGTTTTAATTGATTCCAGCCAAGCCAGGGATCGTGTTTTAGGAAATCACCCAACAGGTGGGAGCAGAACCTCAGAGCAGGGCTGGTATCAAGAAGGGATGGAGGCAGATGATAAAGGGGAACCACGGGCTTGCCCAGAGCACTCATCAGAAGCAGTAGGGCAGTTGATGATAGAGCAGGGGTTTGAGCATGACCCAGCACCCAGAGATATCCTTTATCAAATACGTGAATCACAAGCTCAGAGGGGCAAACCCTGCAATCCCCCAGATTATGTGGGAACACTGCTCCTGCTCATAGTGGAGCAATAAACATGGCAAGGTAAAATGGAGGTACTACTAGTATTTGCACATCAAGATACCCAGCAGCCAAAGCCAGAAATGAAAAAGTCACTTAAGTCTTGATGCTCTGCCACAGAAATCAGCTGGAGCTTCAGAACACCCTGTGAGGTTTGGGAATGTTCACATAAAGCCAGTGGTCGCCTCCCCCTCTGCTGCGGGTTGCACAAAGACCAGTGCAGCTGCCAGTGTGGCTTTCTCTCAGCCCAAAGCCTTTGGCAGGGCCTGACACTGACTGTACTTCACCACTGCCAGAGCTCTGAGCAGGTTCTGTGATATTCCAACAGCAGTACCTTGTCCTGAACCATGGGCAGCCAAGCACAGCTCCTCCTTTTGGGTACTCCACCTCCTTCCTTCTCCAAAACTAATGGGGCCAGAAGTAAGCCACGCTTCTCCATCCCCATCTTCCTAGTTCTCTTTCCATATTCACTTTTCCATGCTGCAGATTTTTTATCCCTTCATTTTCTTCTCCTTCTGTGTCCTGCTTCCCTCCCTTTCCCCCTCCCCCTGCTTTCTCTCCCTCTGCACTTTGTGAACTGCTGCGGCAGTGCTGAAGTCCAAAGTTCAGTAACTTGCTAAAGCACACAGATAAATATGAACCTTGGAGAATTTACATTTGCTCCAATGTAAACAGATAGCCAAGGGTCCCTTTATCAGCACTGGCTCAGGACAGTCGTGGGGGGTCTGAAGTGGCTCAATTTTGTATTTTGTTTTTTTTGGGGGGTGTAAAGGCGGGAGGCTGTGCTGTGCCCACTCTCCTGACAGTCGGGCGTGTTACCTCAGGAACATGGTGTAGGGAAGCTGGAAGCAGGATAACCTGAAATTCAAACCCAAGAGACACCAGGCTGAAGACCATGGTCTCGAAGCTGACTCATCTGCAAGTGGAGCTGCTGGAAGCGCTGCTGGAGTCGGGGCTGACCAAGGAGACCTTGATCAAGGCACTGAGCGAAGCGGAACCCTACGGGCTCCAGAGTGAAAGTCAGCGCGCTATCAATGCCCTCCAGACTGAGAAAGGGGAGCCCTGTCCCGACATCCCCAACCTCCCCAACGGAATGGGGGAGTCCAGGGTATCAGAAGATGAAACCTCAGATGACGGAGAGGAATTTACCCCTCCAATAATGAAGGAGCTGGAAAACTTGAGCCCTGAGGAGGCTGCTCACCAGAAGGCTGTGGTGGAAAGACTATTACAGTAAGGACAGATTTACTGCTCCTCTTTGCTCCTTTCTTGCACTCTCCCTCTAAATCTCTTTTCCTTTCCCCTTCTCCTCAGTGTCCCTAGTATTCACAATTGATCTAGCTGCACAGAGACAATCTTCATCCATGCCACGACTAGCAGCCCCCAAATACCCCCAAATGCTTTATAAATGCTCAG
This sequence comes from Ploceus nigricollis, assembly GCA_013399945.1. Classification (NCBI taxonomy): domain Eukaryota; kingdom Metazoa; phylum Chordata; class Aves; order Passeriformes; family Ploceidae; genus Ploceus; species Ploceus nigricollis. The sequence goes on along the minus strand of VXBC01004056.1, from coordinate 19,139 downwards.
ATTTTCCTTTTATCTTGCTGAAAATGCATTAAGGAAGCTATGGAGCCTGATTACATATTTGACATGCTTATAGCATCAGGCTTCAGAATAGTCCAAGGCCTGTATAGCTCTCATCTCTTTGACTGAATTTTAGGGTTTAGGATTTAAGTTTTTAATATAATTCACCATTTCAATCATCAGGAAGGAAAAAAAAAAACAAAACTGGTCATTCTGAGCTGGTGCTATATTTGTATGAATGATACAGTGAAGTTGTAATATTTCCCCGCTGTATTTAAGGAGAATTATATTGTTAATTTCACTGGGGTTTGCTATAGATTATTGGCCAAAGCCAAATCAAGAGACCTTGTCCTTGTTGTTCTTTTGAGTGTGAAGTCCCCTGACTTTGGTGGGGATTTTTCTTGTAAAAAGCACACACCAAATACATGCAGAGGTTAAAACCTGGACAGAACACTCTGCTTCTACCATCCACTGCCCATCACAGTTACAAAGTACATACTCAGCAACAGTTACAGGGTTTGCTGCCACATAAAATTTGCCTTTGCATACAAGCATTTTTGAGATCAAAAGACAGGGAAAATTCCCTCAATCAATAAGCCTCACAATAGACTTGTGCTTCAGAGAAGCATTCACTCAGTTTCCCATTTGGGATTCTTACTGGGATACAATCCCCATGGGAGACCCAAGAGGTTTGTCCAAGCAAGGATCAGGCCCATCCTACCATCTATCACAACAGATTCCTGACTGTTTTAGGGCTATTTTGAAATGACAAGCTGGTAGAAGACAGAGATGCAGCAACATCCTGCACCTAAAATCTTCACTAAAAATCCAGCTAGGGAATTTCTCAGGCTTTCTGATCACTTTCTTTCACTTGCAAAGGCAACAACTGAAAATATAACAGCAGAAGCAAACATCAAATCCCACCACAAAAGGCCAGAGCTAAGAAAAGAGCATGACAAGAGTTAGCATTCCCTGTAAATACTTAAAAGAAAACTCCCTGGCAGATTGGGAGTTGAGGATTCTGCAGAACCCAAGAGAGGAAAATTCACTGGATCAGCTCTTACCTGGGTGGGAAAATAATCCCAGTAATTCTGTCTTCTTCCTGGGCCAGTATGTCTCTCATCTTCTGCACTTCCAGCTCTTCCACATCTTTAGGTGTTCTCTACCTCCTTTACATCTTTCAGATTCTTTTTACCTATTTCCCTTCTCTCCTCACTATTGTTTCTGCTGCTATTCCTCCCATTTTGTTGTGTCCTTGGCTGATTCTCTCTGCCTCCCACTCTTTTTCTTCCCCCCATCCTTGTCTCCTTCTCATCTTCCTGAGTCTGCGTACAGGTCTTGGGGCAGTTTGAGCCCAGTGGCACCGGGCGGGCCCTGGCTAGTTACTAATTATCCAATGGCTTTATTATTTCTCTTTTGTCTTATAAATTTATAGATGAAAATACCCTGATAAGGTTTTTGATCATTAACTTTTGATGGTTTATCAAGTATCTCTTCAGAAAGGAAGCCATGGAAGTTGAGGAAGACCCCCCTGGCTTAGTCCCTTTTTCTCTAATGAGTGGGTGAAGCAGGACTGAAGTGACATCCACTGTGATCTAAGAATAGGCACACAGATTGCCTGTCACCCTCACTTCATCACAATTTCTGGCTTCTGATCCTCCCTGCCTTTCTAGGATCTTGCTGCCAGTATTCCCTGTGCTTACCAGCCTCACCACAAGTCTTACCTCTCTTCCAAAGCTGTGACATTAACACTTTCTGATGAACAGTCAGACAGTCTGCTGGGCAGCATTTCCATTTCACAAATGGAAACTGAGGTACAGACAAATTCTAGGACCTACCTAAACCCCTGAGACAGCACAGATGAGACTGGGCAAGGACAGAAATCTCCTAAGCCTCACGCTGGCTCTTAATTACAAAGACTTTACTCTGAAACATCAGAGATCTCTGTCATCAATCTCCTCCACCATAGGATAGAGCAATTCACTTCTGCTGTTGACAACAGTATGAAGACACCAGAAGCCTCAGTTTCAGAAAAAAATTACAAGTACACTTATGGAAGTCTATAATAGATCAAAATTATTCAAGTTAAAATGAAAAGAGTAGGAAGCCTACATTGACATGTTTCACATTTCTCATTAAATCAACAGAGTGTCTAAAAATCTGTTCAAAGTACCTGAACCAGTATCAGGGGTTGATAATACCTAAAAATGTTCTTATCTACTAATAAACTTTTTTTGGTTTTAAGATCAAACCTATCCATTAATAGATGCCTTAAAGTAATGTCCTTTAAATAGTACTATAAGTATTGTAAAGCAGGGCAGAACAGTCTATGGTAGAAATTACTTCCAGCAATAGACAAAAGAAAGTCAGGCAAGAATCTCCATGCCCAGGGATTCCCAGGAATAAGTTGATGCTTGCAAAACTATTTCACCATCTACACAAGGGTTTCAAATGTAGAAACCAGATGGAGGCAATTGTCCCTTTAGACAGAAGTCTCTTTGGGCATTATTAACAATTCCTGGTTTGCAGACCAAATTTTAACAGAGAGATTGACTTGTGGACAGCTATTGCTTATACAAGAAAGTCTTTGTGGTAACTGCAGCCATTGCTTATAAAGCCATTGCTTTATAAAGTAGAATCAGGAAAAGTGTCCATTTTTAGGCTTTCCAGAAGCTGGAAAGAGAAAAAACTGACAGCGCCAAGAGACCAACTATGTCTTCACAGGACCACTGAAGCTGAAACCGGTTTGAAAAACTCCAGTCAAAGCTGAGTAGAACAGAGAAGATACACCCACAGGACTGGGTGCACCCATGGGTGTTGATTAGATTTTGTCCCTACAGAGAAAACATGCTAAAAGTAGTTCAGATAAAGTGGGGAATTAACATAATTTCATTTTGTCCTTTCATGTCTTACTGATCTCCCGTAGATTTACAGTTTGAATAAAAACATTCTTTCTATATCAATCCACACACAAAACAAATTGCATCTATGATAAGAAATAAATGACTCAGTAGGGAGGTAGAGCTGTGAGGAGAAACTCCCAGATATTCCCAGAATATAAAGTAAGAAGGAGACTACCTTGGGGGAAGGGATCATTCTACTGCAGGTAAAGCAGATGAAGAGAGGTATAGCGACAATCCACCTGTAGGGCAAGGGCTGAAATTCCATTAGGGAAGAGAGAAATTGAGATAAGCAACAGATTTCCCCTGGAGGCAGGGATAAAAGCATGTTTTCCAGGAGGAAAAAAGAAAACAAAGATATATAATGACAAAGGTCCAGTCTTTCCCCCTGCTTAGAATGGCTCCAGTTGGGGAATCTGGAGATGAAGCTGCCACACCCCTTTCATTTCCACATATAAACCAAGATGAGGCAAACCAGGCCAAGTTCAACAGAAAGGAACACTGCCAGGATGGATGGTCTTACCTTCCCTCTGCCCAGCCTGGCTCCAGCTGTGCACTGAGTTGTGGAGCAGCTCCAGAGGAAAGGGCCAGGGGATGGTCCTGAGCACTTCACAGCTCTGAACCTCTGCTTGAGCAGGGTCTGGTCCAAAGCAGCAATTCAGAACCCACCTCAGGGAAATGAAGGCTTCTCCCACCTGAGAATCAGAACAGGAAAGAAGGGGAGAGAGACAGAATGAGGAAGAGGAGAAGAAAGAAAAGAACAAAAGAAAAATAAAAAGTCAGGAAGAGTGAAGGAGGGAGAAGGTCCCCTGAATGTTACATCTCCAGCTCTCTGGAATGGGTTTTCTTTAATGCTAACAACTTGATATTTACTTTCCATTTAAATTTGAGATGTTGCTATAAATTATCAACCAGCCTCTTGTTCCCTTTGAGTTTATAACTAACTACCTGGGTTACTTATTGTTCAGGTAACAAAAGGGAGGTGAAAACGCCCTTAAAAAGCGACCTCAGAACTAAGAAAATGGGAAGCTGACATGGAGAGAGGACCCTGGCCCCTGTGGTGGGGATGAGCCATGGAGAAGGGCTGTGCTCACATGGCAATAAGCAACTGAGAGCAGGAGAACAAGACTTCAGAAGACAGAAGTAAAAGCTACCTGTGTGAGACCAACTAGGAGACAGAATAGACCCTGGAGAACAAAACCTTGGGGAGAAAGTTTGCATCTGAGGAGAAAGGGAAACTAAAAGGCAGAAAACAGTCTTGGAGATGGGGAAGGAGAGCTTGAGCAAGGCAGATCTATTTGTGCAGCTCTGACTCACTGAAACAATTGAGATTTGGCTGTAACAACAAGCAGGAGAACTCAGTTTAGAGTGAAATCCTCCCCTCTGACAGTCAATGATATTCTTACAGCCAGTGAAAGAGAAGAGGTTTCAACTTCTGATGTCTTAGCCTGTGATGGAAGCTCTGCAGGTGGAACTGTGTATTTGAGCAAGGGTTCAGCTGGCCAGACTGTCATCACTTGGACTGTGGAGTAGCCTTGGGCCTAAAGTACTTGCTGCATTGGTTTTGCAGACTGGCCCTTGACAATGTACAGAGTAGCCAGAATTTCATACAGCTGTCCTAGGAAATCACACTGTATTAAGATTCCTTGCACTATTTTGCATCACAAAGCTCCCTGCTGTGTCAAAAAAAGACAAAACACACAAGTCTTTAACCACTGTGAGAAGAGACTCACAGAACTTACTGGTTTATTCCTGCCACAAAATGAGGATCTCAACAGGGGAGACAAAACTGACTTGAGTGGGGTGCAGAAAGGAACTAACATATAACAGAGGCTTCATCAGTGGCAACAGAGTCTTTCCTCATCCTATCTGAGCCAGAACTCAAACTGAAGAGGCCAGCTTCCCAGTCAGAGGCTTTTCTCCTCTATACAGGGACTTGGACAATGAACACAGGGTGCAGGTGCTGGCCAGACTATCATAAGTACAAAGGCAGGAGACTGGTTTAGGCAGCAGGAGGAAAAAAAAAAAAGGAAACAAACAAGCAAACAAAAACAACCTCGAGGAAAGAAAAGCTTTCTGAAATTCAGCTCAATTTGAGGTTTTTGAAAGACATAGTTAAGGGAAGAGGCTAAAAATCAGAAGCCTCTATGGGAAGTGCTCCAATGTAAAAGAGAAGCAAATGTTCTATTTTAAGCAGGTTTTCAAAAAGCTGTAACTGACACCATTTGTGTCACACTTTAACTGCTGTGGAGCTTGCTCCTTGGACTACACAGCCCCTGGGAGAGGGGCTGCAGGGGAACAGAGATAAGGGTGTTTGTACTGAGAGAACAGGTGTGGACTTTGTCCTCCTTATCACTGTGCAGCCTCCGGCAACCTCCTGAGTCAACAAAGCCATGAACAGCACAGTTGTTGCCTGTTGCTCAGACATGTGTGCTCTTGTGACAGTTTCTGCACCATCCCAGGCACCTTTTTTTCTCCCCACTGCTCCTTTGATGCTGGTGTTGAATATGACACCAGTGTCTTCCTACAGCACTGCGAACCACTTCCTCCAGACATTTCACACAGAAGGCACAGAAGGATGCTCTTGTTCAAAGAGAGCCAGGAGCTATTCTGCAGAGGTGCTCTGGCACTGCTTGGATTTAGACTGATGGGTTTCACATCTTTATTTCTACTGTGACTTTCAGCTGGGGTGAAATCAATACACATAAAGTCACAGCCGTGTTTTCTCTATTTTCCTCAAGAACCTTAATGGATATTCTAACTGGATATCATAAAACCCAGAGGATCACATTAATTATAAAATCCCAAACTGTTCTTCAGATTTTGTGAGCAGGTCTCAAATAGTTCTATTCCCTCAGCTGTTATGCAAAGGAGGACAGCAGTAGGAGGAATTAGTGGTTTGCCTGTAGTTCTATATTGCATTCAGAGGCTCTGAGTAGACCTAGGTGTGAACCAATGTGTTTGAGTAACACGTAGCAGATGTGTAAGAACATAATTCTAGATGATTTATCATATACATATGCATACAGAGTTGCCATGTCACAGCATAATGACAGCCTGTTTTCATTTGCTGAATCATTGCAAGGCAACCCAACCTGGACCAGAATCAGGGCATGAGTCAAGTTCAGTCTAGTATCACAATCAATCTGTCTTGAAAAACTCAGTACATCTGCCCCATCTGCTTTAATGAGAGGGGGATAGAGAAGAAAAGTAATGTAGGGAAAGGTAAGAGAGGTTGTCTCCGTGTATTGGGAAATTCCCTGGTAAGCAAAGTCTCCTCCTAAGGGCAGACCTAAGTGTGTACAGATAGCAGTTCAAAGGAAGCAGTGCTACATCTTCTGCACTTTATCTCCAATGTCATGTCTGCAGTTTTACCCTGCATGCAGAGTCAAAACTGAGCAAGGCAGCACACTGAGGAACAGCTTTCTCCCCTGCAGGCAATGAGCACTCTGGCCTCACCAAACGTGATGGTGATGACTGACAAGTGCCACTCAGGAGCTACTACTGCACTTCCTTGAAATCCAGGTCTGCTGAGAGCAGGTGTTTGATCTCTCTCCCCTGAGAAAGGTTTTCTGTTCTTTCCAGGGAGGATCCCTGGCGAGTAGCAAAGATGGTGAAGTCTTACCTCCAGCAGCACAACATCCCTCAGCGTGAGGTGGTGGACACCACTGGTCTGAACCAATCCCACCTCTCACAACACCTCAACAAGGGCACTCCCATGAAGACCCAAAAACGGGCAGCCCTGTACACCTGGTATGTCCGGAAGCAGCGAGAGGTGGCCCAGCGTAAGTATGGCAACAACTGCTCTCCTGTCTCAGTTTCATAAAAGATGAAAAGATGCTTGTCCTTACTCCTTATTGTTTTCAAGGAAAAAACTCCCTTGCCCCTTTGTGCTTGCAGAATTCACACATGCTGGCCAGGGTATCCTGACAGATGAGCCCATGGGAGATGACCTGCCCACCAAGAAGGGAAGAAGAAACCGCTTTAAGTGGGGTCCTGCCTCACAACAGATCCTGTTCCAAGCCTATGAGAGGCAGAAAAACCCCAGCAAAGAAGAGAGGGAGGCACTGGTGGAAGAGTGCAACAGGTAAGGGTGGGTGTGTGTCTTTGAGGAAGAGGGGCACAGCAGGGTCCCTCTGCATTCTTGGTGTTTGCTGGTGCCACTGGGAGGCAGGGCAAAGGTACAGCACTGAGTGGCACCAGTGACACCAGCCACGCTTGAACTAAATGCCACAACTGATCATTCTTTGTCCACAGAGCACAAGGAATGCCTCAGGTCTTGCAGGATCCTTCCACACAGTGTGCCAGACCACAGCCACTTTGGGGCTGTGCACTTACTTTGTGTCTCTGAATGAGCCCAGCTCAGCACACACACATAGACACACAGAATAATGAGGTTGGAAGAGACCTCTAAGATCATCAAGTCCAACCTATGCCCTAACACCTCAACTAGACTATAGTACCAAGTGCCATGTCCAGTCTTTTTTTAAACACATCCAGAGATGGTGATTCTACCACCTCCCTGGGAAGACAATTCCAGTGCTTTATTATTCTTTCAGTGAAAAATTTTTTCCTAATATCCAACCTATACCTTCCCTGACGTAGCTTGAGACTGTGTCCCCTTGTTCTGTCAGTTGCAAGCCTCTTCTTGTGCTTTTCCCAACAGGGCTGAGTGTATTCAGAGAGGTGTTTCCCCATCTCAGGCCCAAGGACTGGGCTCAAACCTGGTGACAGAGGTCAGAGTTTACAACTGGTTTGCCAATCGCAGGAAGGAGGAGGCTTTCCGGCACAAGCTGGCCATGGACACCTTCAGCGGACCACAGCCCACCTCTGCCCCTCCTCTAACTCCCCACAGCTCCTCCTCCCTCCAGCCACCGCCTGCTCTCTCACCCAGCAAAGTTCACGGTAAGAAACAAGCAGAGGGAGATCTGAACCTCCCCAAACTCAGTCACCCAAACTGTCTCCCAAGTCCAGCCCTTTAGGAAATGAATCTACAGATAGAAAAAGCAGATTTGCTACAAGGGAAGAGCAAAGGTGACAAAGAGACCATGTTTCTGGGTAAGGAGAGTGGCTAGAATGTCAAGGGAGATAAAATTCAGTAACAAAACCCATGGCCAAAGCTTCCCACTTACTGTGAGGCCTCCCAGCTGACAGGCATCAACCCCAAACTTCCTGTTCCAGGAGTCATCACTGCCTATCAGAAGTCAGTTCCATGCCCTTTCAGCCATGTGTGCCCCTTACTCCTTTCAATGCCAACCCCATCAGGCTGTGTGACAGAGTTTTTAGGCATGAGGAAAAGTCATTCTCTATCTAAAAAGAGCACAGCTTTTTCAGCTTCACAGGCCAGAGCTGGGGGTTGCTCTTACTCTGGGAAGAGATGATCTCACTGAGACTCCTCTCTACAGCCACATCCAGAGGGGTGGTTTCCTGCTCCCTGCAGCACTCACAGCCAGTCAGTGTTTGAGGAAGCAGTTACACCAAATAACAGCAGAAAGTCAGGGCAGGGTGGGAGTGCCTGTTCTCCTGGTTCCCCTACTGACCATTAAGTACCTGCCCAAATATCTGTGGCAAGTGCCTGCAAAGGAAACTGAATTTAGTGCCTGCCTAAGTTTCTCAGTTTCTCACTTGTGACAACCAGTTTCCTTCCTGTGGTGATGCAGGAGTGAGGTACAACCAGCAGCCAGCCAGTGAGGCAGAATCCTCCAGCAGCAACCACCACGGGAACAGCTCCATGGTGACCACCCAAACCATCCTGCATCAGGTTTCTCCCCCTGGACTGGAGCCCAGCCAGAACCTGCTGAGCACAGACACTAAGCTGGTAAGTGATGGATACTCCTGTTCTGCTGACTGGGACATGTCAGTCCATCTGCCTGTGGTCATAATATGAACTATTCATGGGTATTTTTTTCCTAGAATGTTCTTAAATCCACCTTCTTATGTTACATAGTCATATGTAACATATTGTTACATAACCTGTTATGCAACAATATGTTATATTAGAGTCACTCTGCACTGACCATGTAAGACCAATAGTCCTGAGATGTATGTGCCCTCTAGACTGTGGTGAGGGCAGGTAATAGAGCATGAAAGCAAGAAGACATTTCCTTATGAGTAATTAAAACAGTCTGCTCTGGAAACACAGCACTCAAGGTATGACAAGATTTCCTTCTTCCCAGGAAACCCTATTCTCTCCTCCTTTCCACAGAGAGAGTCTCATCTCTAACTCTTATTTGGACTCTACCCATTCCGAGAGTAGATCAGACCAGTGGGATCACCAGAACACAGACCCATACTTACATCTAGCTTATCTGTAAAAATGAAGCCCAACAGCCTGGATGCAGACTTGTACTGGATAACTAGATTGCCCCCTCAAAGCCAATTTCCTTCTGAGACCTGACCAGACCTTTTCCTACATCATTAACAAAGAAGAATCAGAACTACATGACTGATCATTTTCAGTCTGCACATGTTCCCTTGTTTTCAGAGAAACAGCAGAAGTTTGCATTAGCACAGGCTGGCTGGAGGCAAAGTTAAGGTTGCTAAAAATAAGTATGATTTAAATCTCATCAGTCACTCACTTTGCTGGCTTTCTGGTCTCTTGCTGAAGAAAATAAGTCTTTCACGAGGTCCTGAAAATCTTCTATGTCTGTGTTCTAAAACTGATATCAAAGTGGTTTGTCCCACTGTTTAACCTCTTGGTGCTTATTCTTACTAAAGATTCGTTACAGCTTTTTGTTTGAGGGGAGAGAAAAGAAGTATAATATAAGGCACTTAACTTTCTCTATCAGCCAAATCACTAGAATGCTTTTCTCTTCCACAATACTATGACTACAGGTCCCTAAAGGAAAGAGAAACTCCTGGATTCCATGTTGAACTCTGCTACTAGAATTACCATGTGAAGTTACCTGAGCATCTTAATTTCTCTGAGCTTCACCTTCTGCCCTCAGCTATGAAACAGAAGATGATCCTTCCCTATAGAGAATGCAGTGGGCTTAATCTCATTCTTATGATTTCTTAAATGTGAAAGAACTAAACCAGCAGAGATTTACTCTTAGTATGTCAACAACTGACCTGTGCTAGTTAACTGATGAGCACACAAAAACTACAGACAAGGATATGTGAAGCCCTTCCAGTCAGCAAGGGGGAAGAGCAGGAAGAAAGGTGTTTGTCACAGCTTTGGGACCCACCTGCTGCAGGTGGCACATTCAGGGTTCTCCTTTCTCACAGGTATCAGCTCCTGGAGGAACTCTCCCTCCTGTCAGCACCCTGACTGCCCTGCACAGCCTCGAGCAAAGCCCACACACACTGAGCCAGCAGACCCAGAACCTGATCATGGCATCCCTGCCGGGGGTCATGGCAATCGGGGCGGGCGAGACCCCGTCCCTGACACCCGCCTTCACCAACACAGGAGCCTCCACGCTGGTGATCGGTGAGTAGAGGCTGCAGGACTCTGCTTCCTGCACCCACAGCAACAGCTGCCTCTCCTTGTTACAATTACCTGCCCCATTTTCAAACCTTATCACTAAATTGGCAGTGATACAAACCAGAGGAAATTGTAACCAAAGATCAGCAGCACTGCTGGCAAGTACCAGTGGGATTAAGGACAGATGTTCCTCATTCACGGTAGAATTAAGTTACACACAAAACCTATGCTTTAAGAGTAAGGGACTTTTACAATCTATTCCTATGCCAGTGTTTTGGTTTTCTGCTCTTCATCTTTCCAAATATAAATATAATACCTCCTTAGAATTATGAAAATTAAAGCATGTTCATAGTGCTTGAAAGACAAAACATCGTGTTCCACTTCCTGCAAAGAGCAGCATATGCCTTTGGAATTCACAGCAGTAATTACTATTTTTTTATATTTTTCACTTTGACAGCTTTTCTGGACTTTTATGAGATTTCTTTTCATTCCAAGACTAGTCTACTGCCAAAGTGCATCTCATTAGAGGAAAGGAAAATATACTCTTTTCTTACACTTTCTTCCCAGGAAGAAAGAGGCCTTGTTTTGTTCCATGGTGACAGCTGTGAACTAATTTCCATTTCTTCCCAAGATTATGATACGGATTTGAATTCTGTGCAAACAAAAAAAAAAAAAAAAACAAACCAAACTGGAGTGCTGGAGAGACCTGCTGATTTACAGGGTCTAGACAGTTGTGGGAAATGGGTAGTAATGTGTGAAACCTTCTATCTCTCTCACTGATTCAAATTCGTTAATTTGGCAGTCCTAGCAAAAAGAGTTGAAACTCCATTCGATGTGGCTGGACAGCTACAGCCCAGTTGTCTGTGTTGCCAACAGTTTCCTAAGATAAAAAGAGTAAATTAACCAGGCACTGAGGTGATGCTCTGAATTTATTTTTGAGCAAGGCCTCTCTGGTGATCACTAAACTGGAAAAGAAACTATACTGGTACACAAGAATGTAGACAGGAACAAACACTAGAAACCAGAGGTGGGTTTATGCAGGTTTTGGACATTTCCACTTCGCTCTCACAGGCATTAAATCTACCCTTAATCACAGACAACCAAGGGAACACCTGAAAAGCAGGATCCGAAATCACCCTGCAGCGACAGGCTGCCCCAATGGCTGTTTCAGATGCCCCAGCTGCAGAGCAGCCACACTCCTCCTGCAGCATGGGACACCACAGGCATCAGTCCTTGTTTTCCAGGCCTGGCCTCAACCCAGCCCCAGAGTGTTCCTGTCATAAACAGCATGGGGAGCAGCCTCACTACCCTGCAGCCCGTTCAGTTCTCCCAGCAACTGCACCCATCCTACCAGCAGCCCCTCATGCAGCAAGTCCAGGGCCACATCAACCAGAGCCCCTTCATGGCCACCATGGCTCAGATACAGAACCCTCACGGTAAGAACGTGAACTCATTTGCTTAAGTAAACAAAAATGAAGACACTGTTCCTTGAGCGCATTTGCTGGGTCCTTGGGCTTACAGCACTCTGTTTTCCTCCTCTGTTATTGTTGCTCTAATTATGAAATAATCTTTCTATTGCATTTATCTCCCTGTCCCTCCACTCCCAGCATTTTGGAGAGACAGCAGGTCCCATTGCATGAGGAGAACAACTCAGCCAAAGCTCCAGCATCCACATGATGTTGTTTTCTTTCATGTACAGCTCTCTACGGCCCCAAATCTGAAGTGACTCAATACACACATGCAGGCCTCTTACCACAAACCATGGTGATAACAGACACAGCCAATCTCAGTGCCCTGACCAACCTGACACCAACTAAACAGGTAATAGCCTTTCTTTAGCCTTTGTTCCCCTTCCTGACAGCTGCACCAGTCTGCAGGCAGCTCCTTGCATGTCAAAGAGCTTTTGGGTGTGTCTATGCCATCCCAGGAGAAGCATTTTTCTCATCTCCTGGCCCTGCTGGTACCAGCTGCAGTATTGGAGGCACTAGTGCAAGTTCTTCACTGCATCATCCAGGAGGATTTCACCTCCCCAGAAACTGCACCTGCTCAATGCTTCTCTCACAGCTGTTAGAAGTGATGTAGAAGCCAGGCACTATTAACTCTCTTTTCTCCAGGCATTCACACCTGACTCAGAGACTCACACCGAGTCTGGGATGCACACACCAGTGTCACAGGCACCAACAATCCATCTACAGAACCAAGACACAACAATCCAGCACCTTCAGCCAGGCCCACGCCTCACCTCGAGCCCTGCTGGTAAGAGCAGCAGCCACGACTGTGGCTCTTAAGCCATGTATTGCCTAGCTTTTCTAGCCAACACTGTAAAATCCAGTTAGAAAATGGTAACTGGGGCTCTCAATTCCCTAAATTTGCTCTGCCAGTGTCCTGAGAGGTTTGAAAAGTCAATACAAGGAAAAGATTCAGAGCAGAGCCTATGTAAGGCCAGACTGTGGAAACTGGCCCTTTCAGAAAGGCAAATACCTTGAAAAATATCAACAAAAATCAGTGTCAATGAGTACCCAGCCCTGTGGGCAGTTTTCAGGGCTGAGAAGCCCAAGATCCCCTCATGAAGACTCCAATTGGGTCTTCCCAGTTCTAAGAGGAGAACTAGGACATCAGCTAGAATTCTTAGAACTGAACTCTCTGGAGATTGCTGCCCTCGATGTTTTCAGGCTGGTTGTGGACCCAAGCCAGGTACTTAGCAGCACACAAAACACACAGACAAAAGCAGTTATGCCCCTAAGCCAGGAGAGCACAGCCATGCTGGAAATGGGGGTGTACATGCAATAAGGGGACTGATGAGAATCTGCAATTGACTTCTGCCTGTACCTTTGGCAGTGTCCTCCAGCAGCCTGGTGCTGTACCAAAGCTCTGACTCCACCAACAGCCACAGCCAGCTGCTGCCATCCACTCACAACGTCATCGAGACCTTCATCTCCACACAGATGGCATCTTCCACCCAGTAACCACCATAAGGAGCCCCTGAGTGACTGCCACAACCAACCTGCCAGGTGCAACTCCAGCCGTGTTTGCCACCACAGCCTCACACAAACCCCTACTCAGCTGCCTCCAGGAGAGAAAACGTCTCAGACTCAAGACAGAAAACATGGAAAGATGATGCTGGCACTGCTGAAATCCCCTGCCACCCACCCACCCCCCCAAAAAAAACCCCAGCAAACCTAAACCTTAGCAGCCAGCTCAGAATGGCCAGACATCTTTTTGTGGCTGCCCAAGAAGGAATCCCAACAGTGCCAGGACATGGATGGGACTTTAATTCAGATCAGCTTTCATCAAGCTGGACCTGTATAAACCTGCCAGCACCAGACTAAATCATGTGGCAAAGAGCAAGGCTGAGCTGCCAAAGAAGGGACACCACCTTTAAACACTCTTCTCCTTTGCTGCAAGGAAGCACCAACAGGAACTATAAGAAATAGCAGCACCTTGGAAGTTCCTGACTCTGCAATAAGAATAACCAAGAAACAGATTTGGGAATGGCTTGGCACAAATCTGTCAGTATGGGATCACTGACAAGCTACAAATCCTTAATTAACTACCAAAATACCAAACATTCTCAGTTAAAAATGACCTGCTCTAAAATCATGCTATCCTAGTGGAAATGGCTTGGTTGTTTTTGATATAGCTCTGCTTTGTTTTAAATGCAGAAATTAAAGTTTAACAGCTGCAAGGAGATTCCAGTTCTCTGCATTAACCCTGTGGATTCTCATCTCATCTGACTTGCTGAACATTTGCAGGATGGCATTTCCCACTGGTCCCTGACACTGCCCAGCACCCAGGAGGTTCCCATGCTCCACACAGAGTAGAGGTTCCACCAGTTTTCTCCATAAACACTCAGCCTGGATTCATTTTACAGAATATGGCTCATTCTCAGCTTCCATGTAGGCTTGATTTGTAGTTCTTGGTATGCAAATAACTACCCGGGGTCTAAGAGTCTTGCTTGCACTAAGTAAAGAGTTTTAGTCCCAAGGATCTACTTATGTAATTCCTCTTCTAATCATTCCTCTCTATTTACTCTCAACATCCACATCACTGATACATCATTAGCCAGACATGAAAATAGCCCCAACTAACAGGTTTTTGTCTGTGACTGAAACTGAGCTACTCTTTCAACTGTGAAATGGATGAAAAACCTTGAGACTGGAAGGGAGAATTGAAAAAGCCCAACAGTGAACTCTTCAGTTATCATATCTGGGAATATCAAAATTGCAGATATCCATGAAAAATTTCGTAAGAGTTTCCTCTAGATACCATCAGCAATTTCAGTAACGAGATTCTCTGAGGAATTTTATCCTAGAATTGTTTCCTAATTTCCCACGTACACCAGTTGCAAATATAATTAATTTCCAGTTAGCATACAATAAACTCAAAACAAAGCAAAAGGAAATGTTTAGGCCACCATGCATTTGAAAGCCCAGGTTTAAAATTCAGTACCCTGAAGTTTGCATTGAAGCACATAAGACAAGTAACTTCTGCTGGCACATTCTGTTAGATTATAAGCCAAGTTTCTACTTAGCTTTTCTATTTTTGGATGCCAGCTGTGTTTTCTTGACTAAAAACCAGCAAGAATCTTGCAATGATTTCCCATGCTCAAAGAGTTACACTTCACTCTTTTGGTTTCTCTAATCTGGCTTTCTGAACTTCTGAATTGGGCCAATAAGTTGGATTTCCAGAAACCCAGGAATCTTAAAAACCTAAGTATTTATCAATAACAGTTAATCTCCTGAAAGACTGGGAAGTGAAGAATAAACAGACAAAGAGTGAAAACTACCAAACCTCACAGTATTTCAGGGAGACAAAAGTCATTAACCAGCCCAAACAAGGACTGAAAGGTGGTTTTTAAATTATGCTTAAGTCCTTCCTGTAGTAATTTCATAGCATTGATCACCCAGCAACTAAAAAGCTATCCTGAGCCACCTCTATCTCTGCTGGGGACAATCTGAATACAGCAAGGAAGCCACTGTTGTACAAAACCTTCCAAATTAAGTAGGTCCAAGAGTGTAGTAAAATTTAATAACAACAGATGCCATAAAAAAAACCCTGTACATGAAAAAAATATTCAACAGAGACAACTGGAACAGTAGGATGCATTTACACCAACTCTGAAATCAGCTCAGCACACACTGTTTATGTGCAGGGGCCCTGGAGAGGTGCAGATTGCAGAGGGATTAGTAACACAGCAGGTTTCAAAACCAGATTGTTATGATGATCGCAGGGAAAAAATAAGGAGCCCTGATTTCTGACAGGATGCTTTTGATAAATGAGTCTCCCACAGGCTGGAGCTATTCTTAGTAGTCTACAAGGAGGCAAAGAGAAAAAGCAGTTGATCACCTGTTGCCATGTAAACCAAATTCAATTCATCATACACTTTCTCCAGAAGGGTTTCATGATGTGAAGGAACAGACCAGGAGGAATGCAGCTATGATCACATCCCTCTGCCATGGAAGTCTGGCACAGTATTTAATCCTTTTAGATTGGGCCTGCATAAGCAGCAGCACAGACAACTGCTGTGTGAGGAAAACAATGTTCCCTTCCTTGGGGACGCCAGTAGCACAGGAAGTCACTTAATTAGTCTCTCAGGCCACTGAGCTTTTAGAACAGATGCTCTGCCAATTAATTTTCCCTCATCTGCAGCAACTCTTGTTGTTAGGTTTTCTTTCAGTTTCCTTCACCCATCACAACCACCTGCTGTTTGCAGAGCAAAATCATCATTCTTTTTTCTTCTTCTTTTTCTTCTTCACAGCTCCTGGCAGCACAGAGTTCTCTCTGTGATTGCTGTTCTGTCTCTCCTGCTGGCCATTTGCAGACACCAACCGAGGCAAATCTTTGCAGATCTGGTCACGCTCTGCTGGGTCTATTATTTTCTCTTGAATATTATTATCTCTCCTCATTTTCTTCTTCTTCTTCTTTTTTTTCTGGTTGGGCTCTACATAACCCTGACTCTGATCCTGGCTGGAACCCTGGGACAATGCAGGGAAAGCACTTTGCTTCAGAATATCCGCAGCTGACACGGCAGCCTCCCGGCACCTTTGCCACTCTTGGTCACTGTCTGTGTCACTGGAAAGGTAACAAGAGGGAAGGAAGTTGTGTTGCACTTTTACCTTGAATTCACCCAAAACTTGGACAGCAGAGTAATCTGAGATGAGAACACATGATAAACACCCAGTGGCTCTGGGGCTCCTACACCTACAGTTTACATTTAACTAGTCTGAAGGCCAATGTGTTCTTTACACACACTAGGAGGGGAAAGAAAATCCCCCACAAACATTTCTCATTCCTCAGCACTAAAAAAGAAACAAAATTCTGGTCTAGTCAAATATAGGAGACATAAATACACAATTCTCAAGCTCTTCAGCTTCCTATTCCCTTGTGGGAGTCCCAGCTGCCTCTGAAATTTGGATGCAACAGTACCTGGGGAGCAAAGCAGCTGCCAGCACCTCACCTGGAGCTAACTGGTCTCCTCCTCCTTGCTGCAGGGCAAGGCTCTGCTTTCCCACAGTCTCCAGGGACAGAGGAAGAGAAGAGGCGAAAACCTGAAGTATGGAAAGGGGGGTTTTAGGCAGAATATAAAACAGAGGTGGAAGCAATCAACTGCTGTTCTCCTGGAAGGCTCAGTGCTGTTTCTGTATTTCCACAGTGCTTGACAGCAATTATTTGGGACTGTGTGGGAGGACTTGGGGCACAGAGATCAGAGCTGCAAAGTAACAGCTCTCACAGACACCACTAGAAATTCTTTCAGTGCAAATGTTTATTAGCCAGTTGGAAGTACAGCTGGTGATGGACAGGATCCATCCCACCTGTCAGCAGCTAATAGTCACAAAACAGCCACAATGGCTGAGACTGGAACTCACCATCATCTTCAGAGTCAAACTGTGCCACTGAAGTCTGTGATGGTCCTGATGAGTCCTTCAAGACAGTGATGAAACTAAACAGAAAACCCCAGTCAGATCTTAGACAGGTTTGTGCAAACTGAGCTAAAGTTGGGTATTTCTGGGAAACAAGATTAGAGGGAGATGTTGCACAGATCCTTTTCTGTTAGTGAGGCTGCCTCAGCTCCCTGTTTCCAGAGCAGACTAGGCCTTCTCTCCTCAGCAATGCAAGCCACAAGAACGGTTTAAAACCAGCATTTCTAAAGCCAGCTCTGAACAGCAGGAATTCCAGCTCTCCAGGGCCATCCTTGCACAATAGACAGAGTGGCAGCCCAGTACCAGGCATTCTGCCAGCACAGCCCTGAATCAGGTACTGCTGTAGGTTGTAAGAACAAATCAAAGATTCTCCTGCCAGCCCTTACATGATGAAAGTCTCTTTTCTCCCCACAAGATGTTCACCACAGAGGCAAATGAAGA
This sequence comes from Ploceus nigricollis, assembly GCA_013399945.1. NCBI lineage: Eukaryota > Metazoa > Chordata > Aves > Passeriformes > Ploceidae > Ploceus > Ploceus nigricollis. The sequence continues at coordinate 1,458 of VXBC01004056.1, read as the reverse complement.
CAACCACTGCTGCACAGAGAGTTTTGACCAGATGGGCACAGCACATCAGCAAGGTTAGGTCACAGAATATTGGAATTAATTTATACTTAATACAGGCATGAAGGAGACAAGATGTTGAATTTCCTGGGTTTAGCACACAAACACATCAGTGTAACCGACCCACAGAACACACGTTTCAAGCCTTGCATACCAGTACCTGTCTAGCATGGTTCCCAGTTTCTTTGCAACGTGTGCTCTGAACTCTGGAGTCGTCTGGAGCTCATTGTCACCCTCCTCACAGCAGATTGCCTCACGCCCATTTGAAAGAAGAACAAGGATTATCTCTTTCGAGGCCAATAACACCTGGCCCTCTCACCCAAACCCTTAAAAACATATTATTCTGTTCAGATTTAAGCATAATTTCAGATTATAGTTGGACTAATTTCCCAAACAGAAACTTCCCCTTTCAGTATGAAGTATCACAATGTACAAAGTAGAAGCAGCATAAATATTAATTTTTTTCTTCAGGGAAACATTAAGTCTGAAACCAGAAGCAAAAATACCTCAGGCTTGGCTGATCTTTAGGCTGCAACCGATCCTTTCTAAAGCCCCCTGAAAAGAAAGTAACAGAGGCACGTTTAGAGACCTGCGGCCAGGACCTCTTTAACCCCCGTCAGGCACATGTTAGAACATAAAAATAATGCCTGAAAGACAACCCTGGCCCATCTTCGGGGGAGAACAGTTATGAGGGGAAAGGGGAACTTCCCTCAGGCCAGGACTGCCGGGAGAGGGCTCTGGGCCCGGCTGGAGGCCGGACATGGCCTCAGGAGGGCTGGGCAGAGCACCCTTCACTTCTGACACCGGCACCGCGGCACAGAGGAATCCCCACGCGTCAGGAGGAGTTGTGGAGGGGGCCAGACCGGACCGGAGCGGCGGGGAAGTGAGGGGAGGGCACGCCGCAGCGCGGGGGAGCAGAGCCCAGGCTGTCTGCCGCCTCTCACCGCCGCAGGGTTCCGCCCGTGCCACCGCGGTGCAGTCCCAGGCAGCCTCCCGGAACCGCGCGGCCGCTTCACCGCCGCTGTCCGAGTTCGAGCCGGTGTCGCTATCCGAGCCCGAGACGCCACTGGGCGCCGCCATCTTGCAAGCGCGGGACACGCTGGGCGCTGTGGTACGGCCGCAGCACATGCCGGGAGCTGTAGTCCGGCCGCAAAGCATGCCGGGAGCTGTAGTCCGACAAACTGAGATCAGGATCCTGGGGTGGTGAGTTTTGTTTCACAGGGAAAAGGGCCGGCGTTGGTGTTCAGNAACTTGGGCTGCCTTGAGAGTCCCAAGCACATCCTACAAACTGACATCAGGAACCTGGGGTGGTGACTTTTGTTTCACAATGTAGAGGGCTCGCATTTGTGTTCAGGGGCCTTTGGCCCTGAGTCGGCTTCTAACCTTAATCATAACCCTAAGCCTTTCCCCAACCCTGTCACC
>VXBC01004055.1:1203801-1230824 GCA_013399945.1 Ploceus nigricollis | reverse complement strand
TTTTTTTTTTTTTTTGTGTATAATAAGATAGGGAACAGGGAAACTTGGTATTTTAAAGATTCCTATCCACATTCTTAAAGAATCTTCTTTGAGCAAAAGATCAGTCGCTTTCAATGGAAGAGCAGCATTCACTGAAAAACCTTCCCACTGCTGCTCGCTTCCAGGGACAAAAGCGCGGTGTTCAGCCCGGCTATTCAGCTCCCGAGGGGGGCTGACCCCGGGCCGCTCTGCCCTGAGTCATCCTCAGCTCTTCAGCCAGCGCAGGACACGCAGCTCGGCAGCCGGGGCTGCACACACGGCCCAGCCCGGCTCGCCTGGCCCCAAAGCCGGAGCTCAGGGCGGGTGGGGGAGCTGCTCTCCACGGCAATTCAGCCCTTCCGAAGGGACACATCTCAGTCCAGTCCCGTCTGTGCCCCTCTCCCCTGAAGGAGCAGCCTGTGTTTTGTTTGGCAAACCAAGCTCAGCACTCGCCTTTGATAAATGCCTTTGCCAGGGGTACCTCTGTGCAGTGTTACCCCTCTGCCCAGGAGTTTTATTTGGATTTTCCCGTTTCTCCCCAGCCTCTGGACAGCCAGTGAGGCAGCCCAGGCACAGAGCTGTGCCCTGCAGGTACAGCCATGTGAGCAGACCCGGGAGAGCGGGGCAGGACTGGTCCCAGGGCTGGCTGCTGATGGTTCTGTGCAGGCAGTGAGGTTCCTTTCACATCCCTGCCGGCTGCTCTCCTCATCCAGGTGCTTTTACAGCCCGTGCAGGGTTCCTGGGGCTCACACCAGCCCAAGAGAGAGCTCTCCTCCAGCCACAGCAGCGGGACAGGTCAGTGAGGGGCTCCCACAGCACCAAACCCTGACAGACAGACACCAGCTCCAGGGGATCACACACAGACACTGCCCTCCACGGGGGACACTGTGCCACACCAAGACAGCTCTGCCTTGGGAAGCACCACAGCCACAGAGGCACATTTCCAGTCCCTTCGTGCTGAGAAATGAGCAGAGGGACTGAGAACACAAAGAACTTGGCCTCGCCTCACTGCCCTGACTCGGGCTGCTCTGCATTTTAGGTGTCTCCAAGGGGTGGAAGATGCTGGATAAGGCCACCCTGCTCCTGTTCCTGCATTTAGTCACATGCTCCATCTCCTCCCCTCTCTACCCAGCTCTCAGGTAAGTGCCAAGTGCTTTATGCACACTCTCACTCTGCCTCATCTCTGACCTTGTGCAAAATAAGCAGGTGCCAAACTAAAGCTGCCAGCACTTCTGAAAGCCAGGTGAGCTCTAAATGTGTTTCTAGGCCTATTTCTCTGCTCTGTCTTAATTTTTTGGGTACATCACTGGCCTAGGGGTGATTTCCAAAGAAGGCAGGCACCTGATGGAATATTTCAGCCCAAACAGTTGGGTTTAGAATTGCATGCTGTGTTCTATAAAGAGAAATCTGGCAATCTCCAAAGCAGGCAGCACCTCCAGCCCAAACACTGATAAAAATTTGTGGTTGCAGGGCACCTACACTGAAGTCAGACCTGCAGATATTCTAGTACATGGAATCTACAGATACCTATTAATATTTCAAGTATTTCCTTGTTGGCTCTTAGAAGTTGCAATACTGCTTTGTACCTCTACCGCTCAACAGAAGCCCAAAATCGAGCATTGTGTTCTCTAGTGTGGATTTGCAGTGTCCCATAGAAAATGCTTTAGCCTTGTGCCAAAGCCATGGCACAATGACACCAAAGCAGTGGGATCCTGCTCAGGGATTCTGGGAGCTCAGTGAGGGGGATGTTTGTTTGAGGCAGCTCTGTAAACAATCCTTTCACTGCTGGAAGAGCTTCAGGGCAGTTTCTAGCTGGGGAGAGTGACAGATAGGACTTGTGTTACTGCTAAGATGGGATGACAAACAGAGGAAGAAAAAGCAGGAGAGCAGGGAATAATGGTTAAGAAGACTGAGCCCAACTGGCATCTGAGCACATCTCACAGTGTGCCTGGGGTTTCTCTTGCAGGTACAGTCCAGGGCCAGCTGCTGGCAAGGCCATGAGCTTCCAGCTGCAGCACAGCAGCTCCCTGCAGAGCCACCACCCCTTGGCAGAGGAGCAGGAGGAGGAGGGTTTGTTAACAGACCCCACTGAGAAAAGGTTTGTACCTCACCTGCCAGCCCTGCTGCTGCAGACTGTGCTGGTTACAGTCTCCCCCCAGCCCAGGAGCAGCCCAGTTAGTCCCAAACCATCACCCATGGCCAGAGCCATGTCCTGCTGTCCCCACCAGCAAGGACACGCTGACAGAGGCAGGCTCACAGGCCCAGGGCTCCTGCAGGGAACAGGATTTTCCACTGAACTCTGGGAATCTGTCTGCAGGAATGCTAGAGCCTCTCCTTTTCATCTCTGCCTGGAGATGGAGGATGATTATTTCTGTCTGAAGCAGAGAGGACTCGTCCTTACAACAGTGGCACCAGCCCAGTGGTTTGTGCTTCCCTTACCTGTGGATTTTCTGGAGCCTGGGTCTAACCACAGGCTAGAGATCTGCTGGAGGCTCCTGTCACCCTGTCCCAGACACAGCCCTCCCTGGAGGTGATGGTGCTGCAGAGCACAGGAATAGCCCAGCCCAGCCCTGCCCTAGATATTTTATTTTGCCTGCTGCCTCCATGTCAGGACTGAGCTCCTTCAAATCCTTTTACTCTCCCACACTAATGCAGTCCAACACAAGGTGTTTGCTGTGGTTACCTGCCCTGGTACCAGCCCTGTGACACCTGGGCTGTTCAGTTTTTTTCTCCCTGACAGCTCAGAGAGCACATTGTGCTTCCTTTCCCCCAGGATGCAGCGCCATGCCGATGCCATATTCACTGACAACTACAGGAAATTCCTGGGGCAGATTTCCGCCAGAAAATTCCTCCAGACCATCATTGGCAAGAGGCTCGGGTAAGCCCCAGCTCCCTGCTGCCCTAGGGCTGTGTTTTGCCTGTTACCCTGGGCAGTGTCTTCCATACAGCTGGCAGAAGCAGCTGCCTTTCACTGCAACAGAAGCAATCCCGAAGGGCATCCTGCCTCCCTGCAGTCTTGGATACCCCTAATCACAGTTATCATTAAGCAGCCTAATTAATGCTTTCCTCCAAGGCTGTAAGCCTCAGATCAGCTGAGAGTTCTGCTGCAATACCAACAAGCAATAAAATTTGCTGGTAATATTTGCAATGATCCTCCACTGGTAGGGAACCGTAATCCCTGGCCTGGTTTGAACACAGAAAACAGCCTCTCCATCACCCTTGGCTACTGAGATCACTGACTGCCACTAAACAAGATCAAGTGGTCAGATGCAAGCCAGCCCAATCAATGTTCTAACAAAGGAGCAAATACAGTGACCGATTCCTTGCTGAAATTAAGCAGAATGGCCTCAGGCTCAGTCCCAGCAGGTTCCCTTTCTGTGCTGCTCAGCCTGAGCCAAACTTTGAGTGAGGGACAAAAAAGCATCTCAGAAACACAGAGGATTCTCATCTTCACCAAACAGAAGCAGCGAGAGCAGCCCGGGGGAAGGGGTGCAGGAGTTCCTGACCAGGCGCCAGTCCGACAGCATCCTGATGGACAGCCAGTACCAGCAGCAGATGGTGCTGAGGGACTTCCTGGGAGCCATCCTGCAGAGCCAAAGGTGGGTGGCAATCAGTTCATTCTCTGCTCACTGCAGGAACACACCCAGGTCCTTGTTACTGCCTGCCTTCCAGGTGTGAACCTACAGAATGGTCATTTCAGGAGCAGTCAGGGAAAGAATAAGGCTGACCTCAGGGTGCAGATAAGAGCAGCCTGTCCTGAGCCAGCCTGCACCACACAGCAGCACATCACTCTGCTGTCTTCTCAGCCTTGTAATCCAGTAAAATATAGCAGAAAAGAGAATTTCTCTCTTGATCCCAATGACGCCATCTCTGTCCTCTTCCTTGACAGGCCTCAGGACATCGACAGCAGTGGGCTGGAAGGCTTTCCCAGCACCCTGGCTAAGCTCATGTAAATACTTCTCCCTTTTCCATCTCCCCACGCTCTGGTGAGTACCATTCCCTGCTCAATCCTGTGCATAACTCACTGCTGCTGCAGTGCTCAAGGTTTGAAGACTCTCCTTCAGCAATGCCAGCTCCCACTGCTGTCCCTGAAAAAAGTGCTTGCTGCAATTTAAAGGGGGGAAAGCTCCCAATCAATATTATCAAGTACCTAAAACCCTGCTAGTTTGAACAGACAGAACACAAGTGCTGTGAAGTTGCATGTGGATGTCTGGAAACAGGCTTGCAGCAACCCAAAGCAGCCTTGCAAATCTATCTGAGATGGAGTGCCTGAGGGTCTAGGCCAGGCTAAAGGCAGACAAGTCTTTCTCCAGCAGCAGAACCTGTCTCTAAGTCCCTGGGACATGTCAGATTTTCCCTGCACTGGCAGCAGAGAAAGTTTTACTGTTTTCTGTATGCCTCACTCCTGAAAACAGTCATCTGGAACTTGAATTATGCTCCAAATCTTGCCATTCCTGGGGGAATGAGAGCCAGCAAACTGTCCATCCTTGGGAATACCTTCCCTTGGTCAGCTGTCCTGTGTGAAGCAACCTCATCTTACTGCCCTGTCCCACAGAAATTAAGCCTGTCCAATCCTGCCAGCACAATATAAAGGGGTGTGGAGAGATCAGTGTGCACACTGAACAAAAGAGGGGCTGGGGAAGAGAGGGAAGATCAGAACTCTACATAAATCACACCTGGGGATTCAGCTGGGAGAGCATAATATTCCAGCATCTCTCTTGTCATGCTTGACTTGGTTACCTTTCCACAGATAAGGTCAGTCAGGAAAAGCCTCCAAAGGATGAAAAAATTTCTGTGTGCACTTATGAAGTTTTCTGGTAATTCTCTTTTCCTCCTCTTTCTGTCTAGAATAATTCAGAGCTCATGGACCAAACTGTACAGTGAGCCCTTCATGGCAGTGAAGACAATCCCAGATGTGAGCAGCTGGAAACTGATGCATACACTCCTCAGATCTGATCAAAGGAATGCAGTGCTGAAGCACTACTTAATTTACTCCAGCCTTTACAATTTAACCCCCCTCATGAAATACTGCTCTGTACTAAATCAGAAAAAAACCACCTCTGTGGTTTAACCTCAGGCTGCTTTACACAGAGACTAAAACAAGTGACACACTTGTAATCCTGGGGACATTCTCTCTACTAATTGAGGTTTCAAATCACTAAGTGTGGCAAAATTTCTGCCAAGTCATCTTTCTGTTTCAGGGCCTGATTAATAAATATGAGGCCACCAAAAGGCACCTTTAGGCAACTTAGTAAATTGATTACAGCGTTCTCTAAATTGATGCTGATGGCACAACCACACACAGCAAGGATCAGGGTGAGGTGAGACACGAATCCACACGTCTCCCATTCATTGGAAACACTGCCCAGGGCTGCTGCTGCCTGGCTTCCTGACACAGAGCCCTGGCAGCAGAATGAACTTTAAAATGCTCAGCTACACTTCCTGCTCAGCCTTGAGGAGCTCAAGCTGAAGTTACAGTGCTGCCAGAGCTGAAGGAGATCCCTGTGCATCACATTGGGCTGTCACTGTTTCAACTCAACCTCCTGTTGAGGGACACCCCTGGCTCTGAACTCCAGTGTGGCTACAGTTACAGCTGTGAGTGTTTTAAAAGGAGTAAGTTATTAGCCAGTGATCTCATACAGCTCCTTCCTCCCTCTCACCCCAATCTCCCTGTTGCTTGTGTAAAATTAAGTCTTCAGAAATGTAAATAACACCAGGATGGGGTCTGCTCTCCCATCAGCAGCAGGAAATAAGAGTCGTTCTAAATAAACCTGTCCAACAGCAGGTCAAGATGGCTCTTTTGTTGAGACCTTAGTTTCCTGATTCTGGGCCCAGAATGGAAGATGCTCCTCAGAGACAGTTGTCAAGTACACCAAGGATGACTCAAAACTGGGCTAACAAAGGCACCAGTACCAGTAATAACACCAGGCTGGAACCACAGTGATATATAAATGTGTGTTAAGGCCTATGAAGTCTTCCCTCCTTGCACTCCAACAATTCCTTGTTAGCCTGCAGTAGTTACCATCACCAGGTGGCATGTTCTAGGATAGGAGGCTCCAGTGTGCATGGGAATAATTTCATCCTTGCACCAACTCTGTTACAGCCCTCCTTGTTCAGGTTTTACAATTCCAGCACTAGGGAAGTATTACAAACAACCCAGCAGGATGGGGAACGCTGAGAGGATGTTGAGGGAGATCAGTGAAGCTGTGACAGCAGCAGGAGCACTAATGGACAACTGCTACCCTTCCATGGGCAGGCAGCTGTCAGGGACATCCTTCTGCTCCACAGTGCAGAAATACCCAAAAGAAGAATCACCTGAGTAGGTGGTTCAAAATGGGTTTGTAAACCTGCTCTGTAATAACACACTCAAAGCCCTTAGGACTTACTCCCTCCAAGGAAAGGAATTACCAAAAAATGAAGAAGATTCCTAAAGCAGTAAGTAGACAGAGTAGCAAAATGAATTTAAACTCTGTTAAGTGGCATAAAAGGCACATGCCACTGGATTGGATACTGCCAATAAAATCAAAGCCCGTTCAAAAACATTTCAGAAAGTGTTTGGGTGATTAAGTCTGTGTGATTAAATGGATGGGTGAGTGTAGCTATTTGGAATAAAAGAGACTCCTTTGGAGGTTCAGTTTGCTTCAAAATGAGGAAACAAATGCTCAAACTCTGCAGAATTAAATATAAAAACAAATAAAGCAACCAAAAATATCTGAGGACTAAAAGACCAAAATAATAAACACAATCTTTCCTAATGCATAAGTAGCAAAATCAAGAGCAACACACACAGCTTTGAGAAAATACATCACAGGGGCACTCCAAGATTTTCATTTTGCATCCGTGCTCTCCTTGGCTAACATGCTGCAGCTCTGCAGGCACAGGGAAAGCTCTGTCCTAGCACAAAGCATCAGCAGAAAGAATTAGTTACAAAACAAAGCTGATAAGTGAGCAGTAACAAAATACAAGGCTAAAAAGATATTTCAGGGTACATGACTATGAATAGTAGCTTAGTTATTTCTTGTCTAAAACTCCTTTAGTCCCAGAGGATTTGAATGCAGCCTGAGACCTGGTGTTTGAAGGAGTGCAGAGGAGGTCAAAGAAGTTCATTAAACCTCTGTGGGCCCACCCTAATGTTCACACTGAAGCAGCAGGTAGGAACAGCTACAAAGGGCAGGAGCAGTGAGCTAAGTGTGAGCAGCAGCATGGGGAAGAGACAAGGTGGATTTAATAAAGTGGGGTCATGTCTCACATATGTGAAATGCTTTGGAGGATTGAGCTCCACACCCCTTATCCACATGCTTGCTTGCTGATGTAATGTTCCTGGATTTCCAGAAGACATTTGATAAGGTTCCTTTGCCAAAAGGCCTTTAAAGTAACTGCCTGTGACAGAGGATGCACAGGAGCAGGGGAGGGAGCAACTGTTACGTCTTCCATGTGAAAATTGCTCATCAGGAAGAGATTTAGGCCTTTGGTTATTACTGTCTGTGAGTCCTTCAGTAACAGCCAAATCTGCTGCCTCAGCACTGCTTGGTGGTCCTGAAGGGAGTAATTAGGTGGGAAATGAGAGTTTGAGTAACTCAAACACGGCCACAGGGCAAGCAGCAGACACCTGGCTTTTGGTTTCATAGGAGACCAGAAGCAACAACCTCCATCAAACTCTTATTTGGAGTGAGAAGATTATGCCAGAGGCTGGTAAGAAAGTGAAGCCCGCCCAGGACCCCCAAAGCTGCCAGGTCAGACACAGCCAGGCACACCAGCACCACAGCTGGCTCCCCACAGGGCCTGACCCCACGGGCCCAGAGCAGCGGGGAACAGGAGTGGGAGAGACAAGCCTTCAGAGGAGAAGGGCAGCCACAGCCTCACCCAAGGGACAGGCAGGAGGGAAGTCCCCCCCAATAAACACAGCCCCCAGGGAAAGGACATGAAAGAACAGGAAGCTTCACACTCAGCAATGACTCACACACAGAATTACCCACCAGAAAAAGCTCTTTTCATTCTCATGTGAACCCAGCTTCCAATCACTGCCTCTGAGACAGCCAAAACACAACACTCAGGGCCATCCTTTCCTCCTCTTTATTCACAAATCTTTAGGATGAGGAAAGGGCACCTGGGGAAAAGCAGATTTGTATTTTCTTCTTCCTTTTTCTCAAAAAGAAATTCAAATGTCCTGGGAGAAGGGGAGAGGATCCAGGGAAGAAAAGATTTTCCAGATTCATATGAAAAGCACTCCAGTAGCATGAACACAATGATGAAAATAAAGATTTTAAAAAAAGTTTAACTGGCACCCTTTTGACTTAATATATAAAAAAGAATTATCTTCTGCCTTCCTTCTTCTGGCCTTCAAGTTATTTATTTGCTTCTGTTCTGAAGGCATTTGCTTTGTTTTTCCACATTTCTTCCATTCTTCTGGTACTAGTGTGTCCTGGAAAGAAAAATAAAACAAAAATTAACTCTTCCAGGCAACAAAGCACTTGCTTGTACAGGACAAGTGCTCCCAGACCCCTCATTCTCTCTCAAAAGAAGCTTGTTGGACAAACTTCCCCAAAGCAGCTTATTTGAGTGATAAACCAGTACTGCTCTGGAATGGGGGATGGAATTCAAGGAGCATGGAAATGGTCAGAGAAAATGAAGATTAATTTCTGGTGCAAAAGGGATGAATGCCTATTAAATTACAGAACTGAACAAAAAAAAACCAACCCAGGCTGAAGGCAAAGCCTGCAAGTACTTTAACTTCTCCTTTTAACAGGGCTGATCCATCTGCTGGCAATCCTTGGTCCATGTTAACACAAAGATCTTCATCTCCCCACAAAGATGGAGCAGGGTTAGCACAGCAAACCCAACCTTCTGAGGTCCTTTTGCCTTCCATGATGCCAGACAGGCACTCATGGCATGACACTCTTAACTGACACAGCTGGGGCATCAGAAAACTCAGCAATGAGGAAAAATACTTGTGACTGCACATGGCAGCAAAATCTAACTTAGGGTTTGTGGTTATTAAGTTATTTGCAACATCTTAGGGCCACAGACATGCTCTGAGAGCTGCAGCCCCTCTGCTCTGAGGCAAAGCTGAGGGAGCTGGGGATGCTCAGCCAGGAGAAGGCCCAAGGGAGGCCTCACTGTGGCCATGCAGGACTTGAAGGGGGTTTATGAAAAGGAGTGAGAGGGATGTTTTATACAGGCAGATGGGGCAGTGGTTTTAAACTGAAAGAGGGCAGGTTTAGATTAGATGTTAGGAAGAAATTTTAAACTCAGAATGTGGTGAGGCACTGGCACAGCTTGCCCAGAGAAGCTGTTGTTGCCCCCTCTCTGGAATTTGTTAAAGGCCAGGGTGGATGTGGCCCTAAGCAACCTGGCCTAGTGGACAGTGTCCCTGCCTATGGCAGGGGGGTTGGAACTAGTGGACCTTAAGATCCCTTCCAACCCAAACCAGTCTGTTATTCCATGATCCTCTAGGATTACTTACAGCCCATAAGGAATGAAGGAGTTAAAATACCAGGCTGAGAAACAGGAACATGCAGGCTGTACAGAACACTCATGAGGCACTTGGTAACAGGCTACTAAAAAGCTGCAAACCACTGGCCCAAAGTGATGTTAAAGAGAAGCACCCAGGAGCCTGAACAGCAAACACAGCAGTCAAAAGGACAAGTGACAGCCACCTCCAGTTCCTTTCCAGTAACTTGCTGTAGCTTGTTCTGTGCCCAAGTACCTCAAAACACTCCAGGGAGAAAAAAGACAGCAAAAGGGTGTTTTTCTGAGGGACATGATGCCAAATTTTCCACAGGTGATTTCCATGCAACCATCCTGCATGCCCCCTGATCTGCAGGCAGGAGCTCTCACCACAGTGCACACCATTTGTGTGTGGCACAACCTCCCAGTGCTGGTTTTGATTTGCACCACAAAAACTGGGCTCCACTCAACTCCCCACGTGCCTGGAGCACTGACTGTGGATGTGAGGGAAAGCAGATGCTCAGATGTACCTGTGCAGCACGTTGTACAGTGATTTGTTTCATCACAGGACCCATCCCACAAACTCTTCCTTTCCCCACAACAAACCAGTGCACTGAAGAGGAATGAAGGCCCCATGCACACACACTCAGAACTGGGCAGTCCTGCCCCCTACACCACAGTGCACAGAGCAAACTGGGACCTTACCTTTGAGAATGAAAGGAAACAAAGGGCTTTCTCCTGGCAAATGGCAATGGAGACCCAGCACATGACTGTATGGAATGGAGGGGGCTGGGAGCTGCTGCTGCCTGAGCCATCATGACCAGTTCAGTCTAATGGGAGGGTGACCCAGGACTGGGTCGTGTTCTCAGCTGAGAGAGGTGGTGCTGAGCTGGCTCTGCTGCACAGAGCTCTCGCCACCCCAAATGAGGATGCAATTCAGCAGGCAGAGTGCCTGGCAGCTGCACAGCCAGAGTACTGCAGGTAGGGATAGGGAGTACCAGCAGCAGGGTGGGAACAGCCCCAGTGTCAGCCACTTTCATCATGGTCTCCTCCAGCTGACAGTGCTAATAATTTATTTATAGGAGCAAAAATACTGTTTTATTTCATCACCTGAGAGCTGCTTGATGCCCACAACAGCATATTTACATGTGTACATATCACCACACAGACTCCAGATAATTCAGGAAATCACACAAATGCAATTTAGTCTCAGAGAACATGTCCTGCTAATATGCCCAACCCAGCTGCAGCCAGGGCACCCAAGGACTGATTTAAAGCCCATTAAGCAATGTTGGGGGAAGCAGCTTCAGCTCACATATTTTTTGTCAAAGGAGTGAGTGATGAGGTGAAATGAAACAGGCAGCATGCCCAGGGAAAGGCAAAATCCAAGAAGGCCCTTACTTCCTGAAGAGCTGGTCACTAGCAAACCCCCTTTTACCGCAGTGTTCTATACTTTGCCAACCTACTGCTCTGCTCTGCAGCGATCCTGCCAAAAGGAGAGAGGGAGAAAGGTTCAGAGAAGACAGGAAAGAAGAAAGCAGCCCTGTTCCAGGAATCAGACCCAGTGACAGAAATGCAAAAAGCAAAACCAGGCCTTCTGGTAACTTCTGTAACAAGATGGTTTATACAGACAGCCCCCTTCCCTCTCCTTCCCACGCCTGCTGTTGGCCTCCACAGCTTTGCCTCAAAGTGCAATCTGGTTAATTGTCACTGCACTTCAGCATCTGAGACAGGCAGGCACTGCCTTCACAAGATCTCTTTTTGAACATTAAAGTCGTGTACAAAGGGTTTAACTTTAGCCTCAGAGAGAAGTTTTACTTTCAAATTTGCCATTGTAGCTGCAGCTTCGTGTCATTTACAGTGAAAAAGCACACGGACACCCCCTGCGGTGGTTTGAAGCAGGAACCAACCACTTGCATTTATGTGCTAACAGAAGCCCTGGTTGAGCCAAGACACTTAGAAATTTGCTTCATTGTATTATTTTCCCCCAAATCTGTATCCTAGGCAATCTGCATTTAATAACAATCTCTTATTACTCTTTCAATGAAAAAGGAAACATTATTAAATTACATAACAGTCCCAGGGGCAACAAAACTCCCATAGGAAGTTATGCTAACACAATAAAATGCCACAGTGGAGAGGGAGCAAGGCTGAGAAAGCTGGGAGGACAGTATGAAAATGGTTAATTACATTAATCGTCCTCCTTGACATAGCCATAAATGTAGAAATGTTTTAAAGAAAACCAATCAACGAAACCCTCCTGAAAATTATATTCTTATGGGGTTTTTTTACAGCTCTTGTCCTGGTTTTAATGGAGTGTAATCAAAAAGGTGAGACCCCAGGGATATCTATGCAGGTAGGTATCCAGTAGCTCAAAAAGGGGAAAGTAAGGAAAGCACAGGTGTGATGGCAAAGCAGGTCAGTAAAATCATCTTCAAAGTCAAATGCTACATTAGTACAAAAGCTTAAGTCTCACATGGAAACTGTGTGTGGCAGAAGTGAAGGAGAGGGAATGGTGTGACCTCTAAGCAAGGCACTGCACTGGCAGCTTGGGTCAGCAAACTGCTGGCTGCCCACACCAGGGCAGGCACCAGACACTGTGTGGCAGAACACACAAGTGTGCAGAATGAATCCAGTGCCAGTACAGAAAGGAATGCTGTATCCCTAATATCTAGCAGAATTTTCCCTGGGTTTCCTAGTGTTTGTTGCCTCTTGCCTGTTGCTCCACAGCTGATAAGCAGCTGCTTCCCTTTTCCCTACAATCACCCCTTAGCTAGAGGAAGACAGCAGTAATTTACTCCCACCTTACCCTCCTCCTCTTAAAACCTTTATCACAAGCACAGCTCCCAAATACTTAGGCCTCTTCTACATTTATAGTGGCTTCCATAATCTAGCCACAAGGCCAATTCTCTCTGCAGGAGCTGCTTCCTGGGGCCAGCCCTTCACTGCCCTGCTCAGTTCAAGGGGCAGGGAAGTGGGGCTGAGCAGCCCAGCCCCACACACAAGGCCCAAGAGCCCAAAGCAGTGGCCACTGACACACAGCAGCACCCTGTGACCTCCTCCCCACTGAAGTTCTGTCCCCCCCTTACCTCTTCACAGCTTTCTGAGCCAGCATCCTGTTGCCTGCCAGGAATGTGATGCCACCCAAAATGGCCAAGTACTTCAGAGTCTGGAACATGTTGAGCTGAGTCCAGTAGACATACATGAGTCCCAACATTGCTGGGGAAAAAAAAAAAAAAAAAAAAAAAAGAGAGCCCATGGCTGAAACTGCATTTCAAAGACCAACCATTTGTCATCCTCAGAACAACTGTACTGCCAGGCCTGAGCATTTGGTTCCTATTCCATCTCTGAAGCTCTGAATGGCAGTTCTAAAGACCACACATTATTGCCAGGGAATGAAGACATCTGGGTCCCCATTCTGGAGTGAAAATGTGACACTGACAGCTTGCAACCAACTCTCCTGTGGCAGAATTATGGACATATTACAGACATTAAGGGCTATTAAAAAGAGATGGATACTCTGGATTTCAATTGGGGATATTAACCTCACACATCCGTAAGGGCTTACAGCTTTATAAAGCCTCCAAGCAACCTGACTTGGACTGAGAAACATAGTGACATTTGGAAATCAATTCAATGTTCTCCCAACCTGCTATGCTTTTGAAATTCTACCAAGACAGTAAATAACTGTGTAACCAAGGACACAATAAAATGGATGAAAAACTTGGTTCAGCCAAAGAACCAGAAGTGCTTTTATGGGAAGAGCTTTAAAGAAAAGATGTAGCTTTTCACTGTTGAGAGTTCTGCAGGTGTCAATCCCCACAGAACCTCCCCACTCTCAGAGAACAAACATGCAATAAAGTGTGACCTCTGGAAATAAGAAGTTCTATTAAGTACAGATAAATGGAGTGAGAGAGAGGCCTGGATAATGATGGCTGTTATAAACTGATGGCCAAAACAGGTTTATCACCATATTAACAATCGTGAAAAGCAGGAAGGCAGATGGAAACAAGAGAGCAAGTGTTATGCTGTTATGTCATTAGAGTTAATAGACCACAAGCCCATTAAGCACAGGCTCTCATCTGTAACTCCCAGGTGAGGAGGTCAAACACACAGAAAGCCTCTGACACTTACCAGCATGTCCCAAGTGAAAAACAATGGTGCTGGGAGCAAAGCTGAAGTTGGAGATGTTGGCACCTATCTTGATCCACTAAAAAGGAAAAGAAAAAAAAATTGGAGCTAAACAGCCTTGTAAACGCAAGCTTTTATTTTAAGCTTCAACATCTTTCAAGCTTGTTTAAGATCTTCAGTGAATCCAGTGTATTCTCTACAGAAGCCCTTGTTTACTACTGCAAGAGGAGACAGTAGTAATTTTGCTAAAGGCAGCATTGTTGAGCTCCTTTTGTGGAAATGTCTCCTGCTACTTCTGACTGCCCTAATGTACTTCCTCAAATATCTTAAACTGATGAGAGAGGACTGCTCCAAATTTAAATAGTGAAAAAGAAACAGACATTGCTATTTCTATCCAGGTGAATTNAAAAAAAAAGGTAATGCTCTCATTTTGGACTCATCCAAAGAACAGCTATAGATACAAGATGTTTGCTCAGAGTAACACTTACAGTTTTTGACTACAAAAGATAAAGGCATGAAGGGTGGAAAAGAGGAGCAGCAACAATGAGTTTTTTCATTAAGGTGTCATCAATTTGTATGTTGTGAACTCCATAGACCAGAGGACATGACTGCCTGAATGCCAGCTTTCACTGAGACTGGCTAATGGGAAATTACTGTTGGAATCAGTTTCATCTTCCAAATAAGGAATAATTTAACTTGTCTCAGTGAGATTTTTATTGCATTAAGTTCAAGACACTGACCTGATGATACAGTGAGTAGCAGGGGATGTTTCAACTACAGACACTCAAATGTCCATAAATGGGAATTCAATCTGATAGGATTAAGTAACACAGATTTTGTGATGGATTTATTACATGTGAGGCAGAATAACTGCCTTTTTCCTTTGGAAGTCTAATGTCATTGTAACTTAATCTGCCCACTGTTATTCACCATCCCCAGCTGAAGCACACTGAAGAAATTCATCCACCTACTTCAACTTGGCAGCAGTGTTATTCTGCTTTGACTATAACCTCAAAAAACCAAACCAGACCAGTGCTCTGCACTGACATCTGCTAGCTGTGACTCCAGCACTGCTGTGCCAGTAACCAAGAGTTTTAGCAAAAAGTTGAGCCGTCCAACCTCTTAAGTGACTCTGACTGGATGGGAAGAAGTGTTGTACTTCTGTGACCCAGTTCACTCACCAAGATGAGCAGCAAAAGCAGTGGGGAGAGAACCAGTGCTGTGAAAGTGTTGGAGACCACTGTGGGAGGCCTCTTCTCGGGTTCCCTGAAGAGGTGCTGCAAACAAACAAAACCAACTCATGAGCAGGAGTGTTCCAACAGAGCAGCTCCTCTGCTCCCAAGCTGCAGCCCTAGTGCTGCTCTCAGAGGTTCCTCTGGGTGAGAGCCATTCTTCTTAAGGCAAAGACTGACTTGTTAACACAGTGTCTATTCCAGTCTCTGCACGTTTGAGCTCTTGCACAGTTAACTTTTCCTTGCACTCACAGAAGCACTTGTTAGCTTGACATCAGCCCAGATGGCTGGAATGAAACAGAGACCTTTCTGTCATGCTTACCTGGCCAAATTTTCATGTTTGAGTCTTTTCACTGACACCAGTTGCTCTCTCATAGCTAGAACACACAGCTTTTTTTATTCATACACCAGAGAATTCCAACAAATTTCTTTCCATTAAGCAGTAACTCTGGTCTTCCTTTAATTACATTACTTACAAATAAATGATGATGAGAACACCTAACACCAAGCCCTCATCTCCACATATAATCTTGACTGTACCTGGATTTCAGGTTTGGGAACAAAGAGGTTCTTGGACTGGACTGTGGATGGTGCATCCTCTTCTGGGAATGTGATCACAACATCAGCCTGAAACGAAATCGTGCAGCTTCATGCATTTAGATCTAAATGCATAAAACCTATTCCATTACTGTGCTCTATTTCCTTATTTGACGATCTATGATTTACATCATTTTTAAAGGAAATTGAGAAAAACACACCATATTTTTTAAGAAGCAACCTCTCTAAACAGGGGCAGTAATGTCATTTACTCATCATGAAGAACTGGACTTATTTCCAGCGGAGAAAGAACAGAGAGGTTAAACTTTGAGAGTCTGCTGTGAAATTGCATCAAACCCATTCTGAAGTTTCTGCACCACCACATGATGAAATTAATGTTAATTTCTGCCTTGCTTTGATGTTTACTTAAAACTCGCAAAGAACAGCAAACCTCAGAGCTCACAAATGGCCAAAAAGATTCTGGTTCACTAAAAAGAACAAAACATTTGAGCTTTTTGCTTCCAAGCCTGTACCATGCCCTCCTGTTAGACTGTCAGTAATGACAAAACCACATCACCCTACTTCCAGCTACATACCACATTCCAAAGGATTGGATTTTCCAGAGTGGCATCTCCAATGATCAGGTAAAGAGTGTAGGTCCCAGAGGCAGAGTCAAATTCAGTCTTTCTTTCAGAGGTATCCAGTTCAAATTTGTACACATTCTTGCTGTCTGGTTCTGCAACAAACACCACCTCCTGGCCAGTCTTTTGGTTGTGAAGTCGAACAAAAGTCTGCAAGGAAGATTGTAACATTCAAGGACTTTTCAGCCAGCAATCTACATTAAAAAAAAATCAGAAGTGTGCTTTTACAGGGCAGGCTATGTACACTCAATCTGTGGAGTTAAATACAACTCAATACCAGAGCCAGGAGAGGTTTCATTTAACAGACAGACAAAATAAATGAAGTGAATCTCCCATCCAGTGAGATCAGTGATCTTCACAGTACATGTCAGAAACATAAGGCTTCTCAAAACCTATCCAATCTTTTCAAGAGCAACTGTCACCTCAGATGCTTCATGATGGAACATCTTGGTAACACAGCAATGAAAAAAATTGTCCTAACCTGGTGAGGGATGAGTTCAGCTCCACTGTTCACATCTATCAGCTGGAAGGATAAAGCAAAGTTCTGATGGCTGTCAGCAATGAATGAGCCCTTGGCTTTGGCTGGGTAAGCTACCCTAGGAGGAAAAAAACCACACAGAACTGAGGTGATCTTCCAAGAGAAGGCCTGGTGCCCAGAGAAGCCAAGGCTCTGGTCTAGAGCCAGGGTTGCCTTCCCAGGATCACACACCCCACGCCGTTTTACCTGGTTGTTTTTGGCGCAATGCTCTGATCTTTATCCACGGTAGAAAGATCTACATTAGTAATCCCCACTTCTGTGGAAACTTTTACTTTCAGCTGCAAGAAAACACAATAGAAAATTCTTCAGAGCATTCTACATACACCAATTATGGCCAAGTTCACTGCAGATGCTTTAGCTCTTCAGTTCCTCTTCCCCAAAGAGAGTCTTACGACTAAGCCCAAGTCAGAGCCTAACCTGCACAGAAGGATCTACAGCAATTTACCTTCTGGCAAAGCTCCAGCACCAGTCACTGACCCATCCCCTTCCTACCTGCATAAGCAGCCAGCTCTGCAGACACCAGCTTCTCAGGCATGCTGGAATTAGCTGTCCTTGAGAGAGCTGTTTTGAATGAAACAGTCCAACTACCCAGATCCAACTAGTTTTCCTTCTGAACTAGCAGAAGCTAGCTATTAAAGATTACATCACATATGATACAACTTCACACTGCCTATGTGCATATGTCCTACTTTCTGGACAGCAATTTGAGACAAGAGGTCTCTGGACAGCAACAGTTCTGCCTCTGTTGGCTCCTAAAGCCCAACAGGTTTCCGTTGATTTTATTACCAGCAGGCAAATGCCAAAGCACTCCTGCAGGCCTGCACTTTGTCCAGCAAGCTTTCCTGCAGAGTCACAGCATTTACCCCTCAGTGCAGGGCAGCCAATAAGGCCCTGTCATTTATCACACTCCTCTGTGCTAAGTGCAGTATAAACCCCAAGTAGAGAAATGATTTCCTGCCCTTTCCCCAGCCCCAAACCACAGCCCATTCAGGCACTGAGCCGAGTGGGTTTGACTGATTTCAATTCTTCTCTCAAACACAAGCAGTTACTGCAGTCTGTAGTTTTTAATTAGCACATTTGTTCTCACAGCTTACAAATGCTCCCCTAGAGAATTGAAGTTTCGTTGCCAAGACATTTTTCATCTTATACTACAATTTGTTATTACAGGTTTGCTCATGTGAGCCAGCCCCACACCCTCAGCCTGAAAAATAATTCACAGAGAACCTGTACGAAAAATATGTAAAAACATTAACTAAACTATTCAGGTCAGACTTCAAACACAATCATCTTGGCAGTTCCTTTACAACAAAAAGTGTAATTTAAGAGAGAGGCTACCCCCAAGAATGGATCCATTAACATGCAGATGATTCAGGCTAACTTTAGCAAAGCCTTAATTTGTTCCAAGATGGGAGCAAAGAAAGATGGACTAAGAAATATTAATTTTAAAAAAGTTATGTGAAGGCAACTCAGAGCTGCTGCACACAATCCCTCCAACCGCACAGTACACACACATCTCTCAAATATTTTAATGCCAGGAAATGTAGTCTCTGCCTGAGTAATAACCCACTGGTTTAGCTCATTACTGTCAAAACGATGGTGCATTAAGGACAATTAATGCTAATAACAGTAAGGAAAAAGCAGCTCCCCAGCAGTCCTCCCCCGTAACAATGTGTCTTATTAGCAGCGGTTCCCACAAAGCTGCCGGCGCTAATACATTCCTGCCGGTGCCTCCCTGTGCCAGCCCCAGCTTAAGCAGGACAATCCAGCCCCTTCTGACACCCTGAGTGCCATTACTGTTCCACTGACAGAGTCAATTTGATACTCAGAGTAAAGGTCAGCAGTTGTGTCTTCCTCCACTCCAAGTGAAATACGCTGGAAGACTTGAAATGCTAATTGTTTCCTTAAGTAGGTGACTGAGGGCAAAAATTAACCCTGGGAATGGATCTCTTTGGAGAAGAGCATTCTCAGCTGTTGACACTGGGGTGACTACATGAACAGTCAGAGAGGTCACATTCCTCTCACTGTTACAAATTTGAGGAAAGGAAAACTCCAAATGTTTTATATAAACTGCTCTTCAGAAAGGTGTGCTCTAAGAGATTTTGCCACCAAAAAAGGGCTGTGTATGCATGAAAAGGAGACTTCATCTGCTTTGGTCACTGCTTCTCCACTACAAAATCTTCACCATCTACACACTTTGGAAATGCCAAAAGACCCCCTTGACTCTCTTCTAGGGCTCTAGAGCTTATACAAACAGACAACAACAAATGCTCAGCTTCCACACAGCAGGCAATCCTCAGACAACTGACAGCCAAGCCTTGAGATTTATGGGCTCGACTCTGGAATGCTCTGAAGAACTAACACTCTGTAATCATTTCTGCATATCGACTTAGGGCTGCCATATAAACACTTCCACTGTTACCCTTGCTGTCAGATCAGCATCTAAGTGATAAGACAGGTTTGAAATTTACACAAATCCCTTTTGATCATGTATTAATCTGGTTACTGGCCATAATCCTGAGTCAAAATCCAATGCATTACAGAAAACCATGTGATAAAAATTCCATACAACTGGCAACATCTTTCACAAGTATAAATAAAAAGCTGTTTCGGTGAATAGGCACAGAATGAAAATACATCAAAGAGCAACACCCACCTCCACTTTGTTAGCAATAAATCGCTTATCTCCATCCACACTGATAGAGAAATCATAATATCCACTAGCAGGTTTCACATTCATGAAGTTCAGCTCAAAGAAATCTCTGTAACAAAAAACCCCAAGGTGTTAAGAAGACTCCAAATATGCTACTTTAAACAGGTAGACAAATACAGCACAAAACTAAAATTGCTAAGTGCAGCAGGAAAAGAATTCTTCAAAGCTGACCAAAGTCAAAAGAACATTGGAATTTCTCACTCCCAGTCAAAAGAAAAAACAACAGAAATTCACCATGACCATCAAACGTGATCAGTCACTCTACACTAACAAAACACAACCACAGCATTTTGAGTGTTCTATCACAAAAACGTTTCTTTGGTGAAAAAACACTTAGGGAAAACTAAGTCTTTTCTTAAATTTTTTTTTTATTTTAACAGGTGCTTAAATAACACCTGTTTGTCTTACTCTAAAAATAATCTTATTTTCTTACCCAGAGAGAGTAAATGGTAGCTGTTGAAGGACAGTGGCTTTGCTAGACACGGACTTGGCTTGGTCAAGCTTTACAGAAACTTGAGTCAGTAGCTGGGACATAACATTGGTCACTTGAAGCTACAAGAGAAAAACCAGCATTTCTGTGAGACTTGGCCCAGAAGGAATGCAGGAGCACAGACAACTCAGTATCCCTTTGTGTTACACACCCAGAGCTCTCCCCTGCTCAGCATCCCAGCCTCCCTTGTTCCTTCTAACACAACAGGGAAGGTGGAGAGCTGACTTCCACACGATGCCTTCTTGAGGCAGTGCCTGGTAAGCCCTGGTAAGCCGAGGTTCCTAAGAATCACTTCACAAAAGCACTACAATCCCAGATCTGCTGGAGCCTCAGTCACAGAGCTAAAAGTGAAAGACATCAGCTTACACTTTCAGTCAGCCCAGAGCTACAACAACACAGACTGAGCCAAGATCTGGGGCTAAGGCCTTACCCTGAGCAGGGGCTGGTGATGAGACACAGCCGCAGGCCCGTCAGGGACAACGATGATGGGCAAGTGGAAGCGGTTCTGGGATAGGGCACCTGCAGCACGAGCAACGCTGAAGGCCTCTGAGAGTGTCTCAAAGTTCTTCTTGCTAAAAATTGCATTCATCAGCTGGATAACCTGATCCTGAAAGAGGAAAAGCCAACCACATATAAGCACCAGCAGCTTCCCACAACATAGCAAACTGGCTCAGTATTATGTTATTAATGAAAACATCATTCATAAAAGACCACTTAATTTTCCATTTGCTCTAAAAACAGTTCAAATTATGAGGCAACCCAAAATTATCTACCTTTGGAATTTCATGTGCATTCTTATTCTTGGCTGGGAGGCTCCAACCACAACGGCTGGAACTGTCTCAAGAACTTGGAAAAACAGAATATGGATCCACCTCTGCAAGTGATGTGTTTCAGAGTAAGAAGATGTCATCAGCTCAACTACCCACGCTGCATGTAGCTGCAAAAACAGAATTTGGCTGCAAGAGCTGCACAATTGTCTTCATACAGTGGAGCAGAACCAGGCTTGATGTCCTGGCTGGGAAGGCCATGGAACAAAGCATCCCAATGGCTCTGGAAGGAGCCAGTCTAGGCCCCTGCAGGCTTATCCCCTTAGGCTCAGCAGTGTCCTCAGGCTAAGAGGATTAACTTTAAAGCAGTACCACCAGGAGCACAGAGCCAGCTCTGGATTTGGGATGTGCCAAAGCTAATTTGTTCTCTCCAAAGCAGGAGTGGGACAGCATCCCCCCAGCTGGTTTTGCAGGCTGACTCAGTGAGGTTAGGGCATCTGCACCACTCTCTGCAGATTATTCCTCAGCCACCATTATTCAGCTTCTTCCGTCACTCCCTGCTAGTCTGGAAAGCAGAGGGATTGGCTACCTGTACTTTGATCCAAACCAAGGATTTTGGGCTAAATTCTAATGAGAATGAGTACAATCAAAGACAATCCCAAATAAAGCAATAAGGATACAACTAGTGACCTGCAAAGAACACTTCTAAATGAAATCCACTGCATCTCAAATTTTCACTCTTCTGCTTGTACCAGTGACCACCAAACAACATCAGAACTAGAGAAAGCATCCAGACAAATGCTACAAAACTCCTGCACAGTGCAAATCCTGCAGTGTTTTTCATGTCTGTGGAGGGCATGGCACTGCTCCAGACTCTAATCAGCAACTGACATTCTCATTGAAGTTGTGGGGGAAAAAAAACCAGGGAGTTATTTTTTCAACTACTACATGTTATTTTTAAAAGACAGTTTTGTGGCATTCCAAAGGCACTCTCACCATTCAACAGAGATAAAGCCTCAAGCCCCAAGAGCAGCACTTCTGACAGCACAATTCTGAAAAAAAAACTAAACTATTTCCCTTAATTGGTCTTTTTTTTAAAGCATCATTTGGATGCTGACAGTTTGAATTGCACATGGCAGAATCACCACCCCAAAAATGACATCAAAATTACTTTGCATTAGTCTGTTTGGCAGCAGTGTGGAGAAGAGCCAGGACTGAATTCAGATGTCTTACACTGGCTTCAGTCTTAACCCTGCCACTTTGGCTCATGCTTTAAGGAGCTGCCATTCTCACTCCAAAGTACATCTAACTCCATTAACTTGGGGGGGAAAAAAATCAAGTGGATAGCTTGCAGTAATGACTTCTGGCTTAACCAAGATCAAAAGAAATTTCCAGCAGTCTTTCATCTTAGACAACAAGTCTTTTCATCTGGATTCCTGCAGGCACATGGTAATGTTGTCTCTCTTTTGGGCACCCCAAACTGGGGTGCCTGCATTTCCTCACAGATAAATAACATTTGCAAAACACCTTGAAATGCTGGAAAGTGTTACAAGTGCCAAATACCAGAACAAACTCTGAAACAAGGGGTTTTTTCAACACTACATCTCAATAAACAAGAAAAACTAAGCTTCACTTGCAATTTCCTTCTGTACCCTTGAAAAAGGAAAAAACCCAACAAATCCAGCCTGTGATCTTTAAGTTGGAATTTCCTCTTAGATTCTGTTTCCTAGCATTCCCTCCACAATGTCCCTTTTCACTGAGTGTGCTCAGTACTTTTTGCAGTAGAAATTCTACCCAGTTCCACCAGGCTCTGGCACTGCACCACAGGGACTGAGCAGATCCTTTTTGGGAGCTGGAGTGTGCAAGGGAGGAGAGGGCAGGTACAGACCTCCTTTATTGCTGGCTCTGTACCCACATGGTCTGACAGCTTATAGGCAGCAGCAACAAACAGGGCAGTAGTCTCAATTCCTTCTTCAAACTGCAGGTAAACTCCACCCAGGTCATCCAAGCGAGCGACAAGATCCTGCCAGAAAGAGTTATTAAAATTTAAATTGCATTCTAGTGGATCCACAGATGTTAACTCTGCTGTTAGGTCTTTAATCAAGAATTATCTGTATGGGATCAATGATATATTTTGTAATAGTTATTTAGAAACAGGAAGAAAGAAAATCCTCCAGCCTTTAGTGGATTTAATTATATGTAAATGTCAGGATTGTCTATTTTTCAGTCCACTGTGAAACAGATAAAAGTCCAAGGAATTATCTGCTTGAAAGCCAAGCCACATCATGCAGGCAGACAATTAGCCAGGCTGGTTTTTCATTTTGTTTTTCACATTAATACATCTTTTAGTTCTAAAGCAATCTAGCAAATTTCTGAATAATTAGAGAGCACAGTGTGTTCCTACCTCAATCTCCTCAACAATGCTACTCAGATCTGCCTGCTGGGACAGGTAAGATGCCGTCTCCAAAGCCTGGATGGTTCTTAAACAAGAACAAACAAAACCAAACAAGTGTGTGATTATTCCTTCCTTAAAGACCAAACACCATTTAAATCAAAGCAACTGCATTTTCTATTCTGAATGAAGTGTAAAACAGCTGTTCCTGCCTTCAGTTCACTCAAGAGAATGAAGCTGAAGTGATTTAGTGTGAACTTAGCATTCATTACAGAATGTCACTTTAGCTGCACCAGCACTGCAAGGAACTCATAGACTCAAAGGCAGAGAACAAACTCATCCCTGCAGAGCACAGATCCCAGACCTGCTACTGAGGCTTCCACGAATCCACTTTTTTAGTCAACAAAGCAAGTTTTAAAGTTTCCCTTTCTTCCACAGCCTTTAAGGGACATTCTGTTTTCTTGTTTCACAGTGAAACAAATTTTTTTGGTGATAAATGCCAAGATTCCTTCAGCTTACTGGCACATATTTTCCATCTCACAGTGCAACCAGCCCAAACTACAAAGAGGACTGAGAAAGAGCATTAAGTCTGCTGCAACCATAAATGACACAGAATCATGGTTGGGTACAAAGTAAAAATTCTGTTGTCAATCCTCTTAAGAGGGGGCTTTTTTTGGGATACCATCCCTTTACTGACCATTATCCTTGAACTAAACTGAATATATAAGTTAATTTACAAAATAATACAAAAATAGCCCCAAAACTCAAGCCTCCATATATTTCCTTCCCCTTGAGGAATGATAATGAACTGGACAAATTCATCAAATGAAAACACAGCACCTACTCTACCACATCTATATTCGAAATATTAAGCATTAAAATAGTGTTTAATTCAAAACCCAGTTTATCCTCAGTAGCCTGGAGGATAAACACAGGAATCCCTCCTGTGTGAGACTTACGCCAGCACGCTCTCTTCCTTGCTGAGCCGAGCAGTGAGAGCACTCAGGGCTTCCTGGGATGCCAAAGGAAGGCCAAAGCCACTCAGGGCACCAACAGCGTGGAAGATCTGGGTGACTGAGGAATCCTCACTGACAGCTGCCAGCAGCAGCTCCCTGGTCTCATTTGAAATGGTGACCTGAGGAAGAGCACAGGGAACACAGTGATTCACACTTGGAAACACATGGTCTTCAAATCACCACTGATTCCCTCCTGGAGCAACACTAGATTGGTGAACTTCTATAAGCTTCTCAGAAAAATCCTTTAATCATTCATTACTTTTTAGTTTAATTGATTAAATCCTTAAGTTTTGCTGTCAACCATCAATTAGTCAGGATAATCCATTCAGATGTATCCTGGTAACCTGCTACTGCTTTTCACGTGGCATCACCTCATTGTGTAGCAGCCAGGGGTACTGATGACAAAGAGGGCTTGGATAACCCACCCCAGTTCAGCAAGGGTGGTCTGCATCTGTATCCAGCAGTGTTCCAACAGCCAAACAGTCTGTCATCCACACAAAGAATTTCTAATTGACACAGTCCTGAGAATTCTAACAAAATGTGCTGCCTTTTTTCTTAGCCATCAGTGTTTAATTAAAAAACATCCCCTCAGAATTACCCTGGACCAAATACTTGTGTTACATATTTATACTTTGCCTTGTGTAGAGCATGCCCAAACATTTATTTACCTAAGGCACAACAGAGAACAATCCAGTAAAATAAAGTAAAAGTTATGCATAAAATAAATCCAAGAAAAATATCAAGGCAAGTATTTCCTTGGTAGTACCTGTCTGCAGAACTCAGGGCTCCACACTCACCTCACAGCCTGACAGGACCTGCATGGACTGGGCAGCATAAAAGAGGGATTCAACACTGCTGGAGTCCACGTGAGATTTGATGAACTTGCATGCAGCCTGTGGAGAAACAGAAGTTAACTTAAACCACTGAGAGGAGATTTAAATGATACTCTAAGACAATTCCATGAACACTGTGCATTTTTATACTCCCCAGATTCTACTCTGCCAAGTGCTGCACAGAAACAAGGGTAGTTCCTCCTAAAAGACATAAGGAATTTTCACATAAGCTCTACTGCAACCATAATTCAAACCTAAATTGAGTATAATTATAAAGCCTATAAAAATTAAAGTCTAAGAGGTGTATTTATAGGGCAAATCTTCCAGGATAGAGAACAGATGAACAGAAATTCTGTAGGTGAGTTTCCTTTCCAGCTGTATATCACACCATCATTAATGGATACAAATACAGAATTTCAAAGAGTGCAGAGAGAAATTGGGGCAAGCAGGTACAGCATAAAGGCAAGCAATGGGACTGCTTGTTAATTTGTATTAACTGACAGCTGGATAGATGGATCACTGAGATGCATTTTAACCAGAAAATAACCAAGAATTTAACTGCTCATACATAAATCACAGGGCTTTGAGTATGTGGAGCACAGGCCTTTACAAGCAGGACTGGACTGCATTATCCAGGAATATTCCTAGACTTTCTCTTGGCTGAGGAGGATCAGGTTAGAGATCTCTTAATCAAACATGACACCCTCAAATAAATCCACGGGTCTCAATGGGATGGAGCCACAAGTGCTCTGGGAGCTGGCAAATATTGCTAAGCCATTCTCCATCATCTTTGGAAGCTCATGGAAAACAGGAGCTGCCTGAGGACTGGAGGAAAGCCAGTGTCACTTCAGTCTTCACTAAGGGCAAGGAAGAGGATACTGGGAATCACAGGCCAGCCTAGCTGTTATTTTTACTGCTTCTACCTTTTAAATAGCTCCACCCTGTGAAGAGGTGCACTGTGCAGAAAAAAGTCTCACAACAAACCTTGAGAAATAAAAAATAAATAAATGAATGCTGCTTCCCTGCAGAAGCAAAGGCTGTGCTATCACTGCCAGAACTAGGAACTGATAAGAAATCCAGCCACAATGACACAAAGGAAAGCAGCAATTCCCAGTGTGCCCACAGATGACCAGGAACTGGCCACAGCAAGGGGTGCACCGAGATGAACCCCATCTTCAGGAGCCTCACAGTTAATGGCTTCTGTGCCACACTCAAAGGGAAACCAAGACCAAAGGGTTTAGAACTCTGGGTGAATCTATGAAGAAATAATAAATTTCTATTTACAGTTCACAAGCACAGGTAAACATCCACATGCACATGAGCAGGTGTGCCTACATGAGGAGGCTGTTACAAGCACAACCTGCAATATTTAAACTAGAAATGCTTAGAGACACAGCACAGTGAGAATTATGTTGATACCACCAGCCTTGAAATCATATAATTAATTATATATAAAAATTGTACTGCCTGAACTCAGTACTTAAACTGAAACAAACTAATGGCAACTTTATTTAACAGTACAGTGCACCAAATGTGCCACAGGCAGGGAACTTATTCACAAAGCAGTTAAACAAATTGATACCCACAGTAACATCACAACGGGCCGTGGAGGAGCCCTGCAGCCACCATTTACAGGCAGTGAGTGTAAGAGAACCAGGGCCACGTTACTGCCCGCACAAAGATGCAACTTATCCAAATAACATGTGAGAGTCGCCAACTACCAGCGATACTCCCGTACTTACTAAGGATATAACGCTTTTGTAAAGGTTTTACATTTCCCACACGGCCCTGTCCAAGCAGAGCTCTCTCTATAAACTGACATTATATTAATAATTCGTCAATCGCTGCTATGCAGCAGCCCCTCAGACAGCAAAGCGCCGCCGGGCAGCGACAGCCGGGCCCTCCCCGCTCACCTTTTCGTCCGCCACCCGCACCCCGAGGCTGTTGAGCCCCACGATGGAGTAGTAGGCGGCCCGCACGTCGGTGAAGGGCCGCTCCAGCACCGCCCGCAGCCGCGCCTTTGGCACCACCACCGCTGCCCGCCACTCCAGCCCCCGCGCTGCCCACCGCGGCGTCTGCCGCCCGCCACTCCACGGAAGACGATCCCCTGTGGTCTGCCCCGGCAAGGGCTTCGTCCTGCCCCCCGCCGCCTTCAGAAGCCAGCCGCCCCATGTCAGTGACTGTCTCGGAGCCTGCGACCAGCCCAGCACCCCCCGCTTCGAGCTTGTATGACTGTCCTGCCCTGTCCTCCCCCAAGGTGGGCACTGGGAC
>VXBC01004055.1:1136520-1201722 GCA_013399945.1 Ploceus nigricollis | reverse complement strand
GAGCAGGCTGATAACAAAACAAAACTTCGTTTTTCAGAGCCAGTCTTAAAGGCAAAGAACATAACATCCAGCATAAACAGAACAGAGAACTGGGGATACGAGCATCATAATGTCACCCCAGGACAACTAAACTATACTATACTATACTAATACTATTACTATTACTACACTATTACTATTAGTATACTATTATTATACTACTATTAAGAGACACTCATCGCTCTTACAGTCCAATACAGACAGACCAGACTGGTTAATTGAAATCCAAACACCACCACCCCTGGCTAATTAAGAAATCAGCCTTTGGTAAACAAACTCCATAACACGTTCCACATGTGCACAACAGCAGGTGCAGCATGTGGAGGTAAGAATTGTTTATCATTCTTTTCTCTGAGCTTTCTCCCAGCTTCCCAGGGAAATCCTGGGGGAGCTATCTCTCTTTCTGCTCAGAGGATATGTGGTTACCACAGCCGGGCACTGAGCAGGCTCCCCAGGGAATGATCCCAGCCCAGCCTGGCAGAGCTCCAGGGGCGTGGGGACACGGCTCCCAGGCACAGGGTGGGGTTGTGGGGGGTCTGTGCAGAGCCAGGAGCTGGACTCTGTGATCCTGATGGGTCCCTTCCAACTCACAGTATTCAATCTATGTTCTGTTCTAATTCTGGGATTCCAGTCTCTTGTTTTAAGGAAAGGAGGAATGGGCTGTCTGGCTGAGAGCTGCCAGGAGTGAAGTCAGGGCACTGCACAGTAACTGAGGGAAAGATAATTTTGGAAGTGGGAGATCACAACCACTGACTCATTGACCACCTACTCCAAACAGACCCCCAGATGGAAGTTCTTCCCTCAAATGGAGGGAAGAACTCTGCCTGTGGAGTTAGCACAAGACACGAGAGATATAACTAGGAAGTAGGGGATTGAGTACTAATTAACAAAAATTCTGATATTTGCAACCAATGAATGCTAACAGCTTTGTTAAAATGTGTAAATAATGTAAAGTCTGGATGAGTGGGGAGCCAGCCTTTTGTGGATTATCACCCAGCTCCCTACTTTGTGCAAATTAGAAAAAAAACCCAAAATACCTCCCCTTGCTGTGTGAATTGGTGCTGCACACTGGGGAACAAGCCTGTGCTTGGGACAACAATCCTGTGCCACAGGCCATGTAGTGCTGAATCTTGTTTTCCATCTGATCATTTCTTCCCCTTTGTTTTTCCTTAAGTACTAAATAAAAAGAGACAAAAAAAGCAAATGTAATGTTAAGCCCCAGCTCTGCTGGGCAAACCCCAAACCTCTTGTTTAACCAAGCTGGATTTCCTGTGGGAATAAATAGGAGTGATTATTTCAGGTGGCTCTTGGGAATGGCCATGGCCACGCTATCAGGGTCCTGGAGTTCCTTCAGTGAGGCAATGTACAAATTAAGGTGCAAAATGGCTTTTTCCCTGTGAGCCCCTGGGGATGGGCAGATGGGCCTCCCTGCCCCTGTCCCCACAGGGGACACAGCAAACTGTGGGTGACAGACTGCTCCCTGTCCTCCTGGAAGGCTCCAAAATTTGGGAAAAGGGCTGTGATTCCTCCTGCAGAGGGCACTGGGAACTTGTTGTTTCTACTTTCTGGGAAAGATCCCCTGGAGCCGGTGCAGCTCCCACTTGCACACCCACCCTGCTGCCTCTGCTCACCCTGGAGCTGGGGACGCTTGGTGTGACATGGACAGGGCATCTGGGGGAAAGCCAGGAACCACGGAGCTGCTGAATGTGGAAAAGCCACTGCTGAGAAATCAGCCTGCCCTGCTCTGCCCCTGCTTCTCCCTCTGTGCCAGAGTGATGATGAGATGTCAGCTCTGGAAGGGCTCCCTGGTAGTTTTTAAACCCCATCCAAGATGTGCTGCCCACACTTTGGTTTCCACAGTGCTGAACCACCAATCTCACCTAAATCCCCCAGTTACTGAGCCTGGACATGTCTGGGACAGCAGGAGATGCTCACAACTCTGAGCATGTGCCGTGCAGAGGATGCTCCCTTGCACTGGGTTACTCCTGTCCTGGTCTCCCTTGGGAGGTGTAGCTCCTCTGAAGTGCAAACTCCTGTCAGCATTCCTGGGGGAAGGAAGAAAATGTCCTGCACAGGTGTGCCTGATTTTACTGTTTTGTCTGAGGAAATGCTTTCACTTTACCAGGCTGGGTTTGTGTCACCTCACATTTTGCAGTAACCAAATGTCACATTTTGGCTAAGATGGCATTTCCCATTCCGTTGCCCTGCCTGGTGACAAACCAGGCTGAGGGGGAGATTATTTGCCCAAAGCCAAACTAAAATGAAATCAAACCCCTTTGTGAGATGGATTTCTCTTCTCTTTGAGCTATCAGTCAGTCTTTGACCTCACCCTATTCTAGTCCATATCAGGAAATGGCCACACAACCCCCAGGGACGCTGGGACCCCTGTGGGAGGCTGCAGGGTGGCTGACCCCACCACTGCCCCGGGGGAAGGATCCTCAGGGGCCATGGGGAGCCTGGCTGGCTGCAGTGCCTCCTCCCAGGGCTAAAACACTCCACATGCACCAGCCCAGCCTCAAGAGGAGGCTGGAGACTCTCAGCCAAATTCTTCTGCTATGACAGATGGAAATGGGACATTTCCTTTTCCTTTTTTTTAGAGATGAGAGGGAAAAAGCTAAAGGCCATTTGTGCAATTAAGAGCCTTAAATGTGGATTTTATTTCGATGTAATGGGACGGTTATTGCATATAAAAGGAAAGCCAGATGGTTGTTAAAACCACATTTACTAAGTTCTAATAACTGTGAATTTGACCTGCAGCCCATCAAGAGCTGCAATCCCTCATTATAAAATAGCTTGGGAGTGTCACCCCCAGATCCTCTGGCTGGTCCTTGCTGGGACCTTTGGACACAGCAGCACTCACTGATCAGGGCAGGATTGCCCTCGTGGCACAGCCCTGCAGCCACAGGGTGTCTTGCCTGTCTCTGCTTGAACTTCAGCTGGTTGGTGATGGTGACAAGGACAGAGGGATGAGGAGCTGGAATACATCTGCCAGCTCGGAGGGGAGGGCCAGGGCCCTTCTGTGGGGTGCAGGGCAGAGCAAAGTCTCTGCACACCCAGGGCAGAGCTCTCCTCTGCTGCTCCACCTGGTGCTGGGGGGCTTGGGGGAGGGAGCAGGGAGGGTGAAGGATGGAGAGTGGAGAATGGTGGGTGGAATGTGGAGGGTAGGAGATGGAGGATGGAAGGTGGAGGATGGAAAGTTGAGGCTGGAGCGTGTAGAATTGGTGGAAGGTGGAGCATAGAGGAGAACTGGGAAGAAGCTGGAGTATGGCTCCTTCTCCCCCTGTGGGAACCTTGTTTAAACTTGTGCAGGCAGGGAAGGAACGGGGTGAATCCATGGAGGGAAGTGCAGCTCTCATCCTCACTGCCTCCTAACACCTGCTGCACACAATGCACAGGCTCCAGGCAGCTCCTTCCCTGCAGCAGCCCCTGCACAGCACCAGCTTCTGCAGCACCTCTGGGCTGCATCTGGCCCCTGTGCATTCAAGAGGAGCCAGGACCAGCAGGGGAGTGAGCCCCCAGACCTGTGGGCTGGGCTGTGGCATCCCTCCCCCAGCCCTGCCTGCCAGCAGCGCAGCCGGCCTTCCTTCTTTGGTAAAGATTCCAACAATTCCCTTTTTAGGCTTAATACCACCAGAGCTGGGAAGGAACAGGAGCCTGTTCCCCAGCCCAGCTTTGGGCTGAGGGGCTGTCTGCAGGGAAACAGCCCCTGCTCTAAATGCCTGCAAAGGGCTTTCCAAGACAGCCCTTCCAGCCTCCCTGTGCCTGGCAGCTCCTGCCCCACTGCAGAGCCACCCCTGGTCCCTACTCAGCTGATCAGCTGCCCAACCTGCCTTCCCAAGACCACACCTCACCCAGCCAGCACAAAGGTATTGTGCTGGCAGGAGTCTGCTTTCCTTACTATTACTCCTGGAAAGCTCTCACTGATGAATCCCAGCTGGGAGACTTTTTTTTCCCTAGGTCTTATTAAATTATTGACATGGATTTCTCTGCAGAGCCATTCGTCCTCTCCTCCCCATCCCACTCTGTGCCCCACCAAGATCCCCCTGCCAGGCTGCCTGGACCCAAACCCATCCCATCCCCTGGGAGCACTGGCTGCTGCAGAGCTCTCCCAGTTAGCCCAGTCCCTCCAGGAGCAGGCAGCTGGCAGGGCTGGGGCTGGCAGTGCCTCCAGCATTCCATGCCATCCTGGCAGCATTCCCAGGAAACAGCCTCCGTGTGAGCCCCTCCTGCATCCTCTCCTGTTGGCAAAGGGATTCATTGATCTCCTCCTGCTCTGTGCCACCCCAGTGATGAGACCTGTATCCCAGCACTGCCCAGCCCTGGACAGGAGGATGGGTGGGAGCTGGGAGTGGGATGGGAACTCGTGAAAGGCTCCTACAGATGGGTTTGTTTGCATCATTCCTATTGCACATGTTGAAACTCTCCTGTTTTCCTGGGATGATGTCAGATCTGGGCTCCTTGGCTGGATTCCCTCTGCGGGAGGGAACACCCACAACTCCCGGTGTTGCCTCCTCTGGGGATGTGTAAGCAGCCCAAAGTAGTGCCCCTGATGTGGGGAAGATGTGCCCACCTTCCCTCCACATCCCATGGGAGCAGGGGCAGGGCAGGCTTATGGGCACTGTTGGAAACTCATCCCAGCAAACCCCTCCCTAAATGTGCTGGAAATCCAGATGTTTTGGAGATGGAAACCCTCTAAGAGGTAATGCTGGGGTTTGTGCTGGATCCACTGAAACTCTGGGAGCAGCAGCTGCCAAGATACAGCACAGCACTGAGTTCCTGCCAGGGCCGTGGGTACCACTGCTGAGCAGCTCCAGGATTCCCTCCATCCTCCACGCTGCTGGAGACAAGGAGTGGTAAGAGATACCCCCTGCTCCTAGAGCACTTCTAAGTAATGAAATCTCCAAGGCTAGGATACTCTGGCACATCTGTCTTCAAAAGGCTTTTAGAAAGCTCTGCTTGGCAAGCAAGGAAGGTGAACAGCGATGGCTCAGTGTGGGCTCTGTATCCAAGGTGCTGCTTGTCAGCCTTGGGAAGTGCAGGGTGGGGCTGGAACCATCAGCGTGGAGAAGCCTGGAAATGTGGGATATTTGAGCTTGAGGTTCTGTCTCTGTTGTGGAGGAGAATAAAGTTATCACTACCCCTTGCACTGCCTGCTGCCATGGGTGGGCAGGTTCCCCCAGTGTCCTCCTGATGGCCTCAGAGCAGGGACACAGGCACGTCACCAGCAAAGCTTTGGTGGTGACACAAGGGTAGCAGCCAGCTAGGGAAAGGATAGGATGCTGTGCTTCCAGGGCTGAGTGACTGGAAAAGACCCTTTCCTTGGCTTTGTCAGTGTGTGACTGTGGGTGGATGCTCCTGATGGGCATGGGGCTGCCACAAAACCCCTCCATGTGGTAGAAATCCCAGCTTGGCTGATAATATTTCCCTTCTGCTCCAGCTTTGCTCAAGTCCCTAACTAAGAAAAAAAGCTCCAGGGAGCACTCAGAAAAACTGTTAAAAATAATTTAAAATAAATAAAACCAAATAAATGCAGAGAGATTGAAGAAATACATCCTGGCTGCACAAGTCCCAGCCTCCAGTGCTGCCTGTGCTGGTGCTGCTGGCATGGCAGCCAAGGCTGTGGCACAGAGATCCCAAAATTTCTGAGCCCAGGTAGGAACAGTCACCCAGAGGTTTCTTCCTCTCCTGACTGGACGAGGCTGTCTGCAGGCAGGGAAGCAACAGGCATTTCTTTGCACCAGACCCATGCAGATGTGGCATTCACATTCTCTGAATAGAGAGACATAATTCTCTCTCTCAAGGTTTTCTCCTAGAGAAACACAAAGAGAAAAAGAGAAAACAACTCTTATCTCTGCTCCTGTGTTTTACACATGTAGAATGTGTTTAGAGATTGTTTACCCAAAGTGATTGCTTGATTAGATTCTAGTGATAATTGTTTAGATTCATGAACCAATTGAATCCAGCTGTGTTCGGGACTCTCAGCAGAGAGTCACAAGTTTTTCTAATTAATGATAGTTAATAAGTAAGTAAGTATAATATAGTAAATAAGTATGTGTATCTCTTTAAATAGTATATTAATGTAATATAGTATAGTTCAGCATTCTGAAGCCTTGGAGTCAGATGTCACTCATCATTCCCTGAGCTGGGGATCGTCATTGCTCCGATGTGCAGAAACAGCACTGAATTTCTCAAAAAGACCTTAGGATTGGGATCCTGCTGAAGGAGATGGATAGTTTGGGGCTGGAGCAGAGCAGGGGTGTAAGCCAGCGTGGCTGCCATGAGCTGTGCCCGGTTTCAGCAGCCCGACTTGGCCCTGCTGGAATGGAGTGGCTGATGGGCTCTTCTGCTCCCTCCCGCCCTGTGTCCGGGGGGACGCGCTGCTCCTGCCCTCCAGCCAGCAGGAAGAAACTGGTTCCTGACTGTTTTAGCAACTGCAAGTATTAGGTTCCGTTTCCTTTGATTCCCCGTGTTTGGTTTGCTCTCCTACTTCATAAATATTCAACCACCAGATGCTTGAAAAAGCGCCTGCGAATTCCCCCGCGCCGGTGGGAGCGGCGCCCGCGGTCCCTGGCCGCATCCTGCCGAGCTCCATCCCCGTGGATGCGGCACAGCACACGGCCAGGGCCAAAGCCGGCAGCTCGTAAACAAGAGCGGTGCCGAAACGCTCCCCAGCCTGCGGGCACCCGGAGAGGGATGAGGAACAGCTCGGGGGGCTGCAGGCTGGGAGCTCCGTGCCCTAAAGCGCAGGGATGGCTCTGCAGGGACATTCCCAGAGAGCAGCGGGGATGCAGCTGCTCCCTGCACGTCCAGGTGCTGTGGGCACTTGCTCCCCCGAGTGCACTGCCTGCTCCCTCTCGGTCTGCTGTCCAGCAGTGAAATGCAAAGGGCTCCTCAGAGTCCAGGGGGTGATGGGGTTACAGGGAGATATTTTGAACGGGAGACGGATGTTTTCCTGCTCCCTTTCCCCCATGGATAGGGGCAGCATCACCCACCTCATGCACCCACTCGACGTGTCCCCGTCTGGGGACACACCTGCACCACCAGCACAGTCTGCAAGGCTCAGGGGCGCTGAGCACCCTCACTGGTGGTTTAGCCAGAGCTGAAGGGACCACAGGGAGAGAAAAACAGGGGAAAAAATAAAACCCCAACCCCCTGCATTACAAAGAGTTCCCTATTCAGCAGGGCAGTGCCCTGGTGACATCAGCACCAAGGTTGGGTGGCAGCTTCAGAGCAAGAGGTGTCAGGAGGGTGCAGGGCTGGGGAGGGGGGAGCACAGCAGCCCTCCCCAGGCTCCCCCAGTGCCTGGGCAATCCTACAAACCCCAGCTCCTGCTTAGTATTCCCTTTTCTTGCCAGAATCACTCCGGAGCATGTCAGCATGCTGTCATGTAAGGAATCTCATTTTGGAGAGGCTTTTTCCTCTCTCATTTTGCCTTCGATACAAACCAGACCCAGGCTCACTTTATTGGGTGTGAGGGCAGGGCTGCCCACATCCGGCCTTCCTGCACCCCCTCCCCAAAACCATGCAGGAGTGGAGCTGGAGGACTCACACTGTTTGTCTGGGATACTTTTTGCTGTGCAGAAAAAGGACCTTTGCAGAGATGTGCTCGTGTGCAGGACCCCCTTGCTGTGCTGTGCAAGCCCTGCATGGAAGCCATGGGAGAAAGAGCCAAACTGCTCTGTGAGGTGGCTTTGGGGCTGCTCAGGTGCTGCCTGCTGAGCCCTGGCATCAGGCAAACCTTGCATGTGTGGGATGCAGCATTTCCCTCTGCTGCATTTTAATTTTGAGGCCTGACAGCCAATTCCCAGAAGGGCAGTGCCCCCTGCAAAGCCCCAGGAGATACTTGTTCCCTCCTCTTCTAACTCCCATCACCCCAAAGCCCCTCAGCAAGGCCACAGTCTCTGCACATTCCTTCCCCTCTTATTCCAGGTGACTGCACAGACCCCAGAGCCCCTTGCCTGCCTGAGCCCAGGGCTCAGCTGCAGTGCTCTGGGCATGGATAGTGATGGACAAGTCCTGGCCTGGATTCCCCATGCCCCTCTCAGCCCCCCTCATCAAAACAGGACTTTCCCTTCTCTGAATAACTCCCTGTGACTCTGGGTGCCTGGGGAGGCAGGGAGCAGCTCCCCTTGGCCCTGCATGCAGAGCAGTGGTGATCAGCAAGGTAATTAATTGGTTTGGGTGGCATTTGTGCCTGCTTTGCACACCTGATGTCATCCTTCCTTTCCGAGAGGTTTGGCCTGGGAAGCAAGAATAATCTGCTTAGGTCAGTGAAGGATGAAAACTTCTGTCCACCTGCAGTCCTACATGGGGGGTTTTGGAGCTGGGGGCTCCAGCCAGATGTGCAGAATTTGCCTAAAAAGGGCTGTGAGAGCCAGCAAACTGTGATGTCCCTGCAAGACTGGCACAGTGCAGAGGGGCTCCAGTTCCAGCTGTCTGTTTCCACCCAGTTCCAGCTGCCCTGCTGCCATGAGGAAGCTGGGGCTTCCCAAGGGAGCTCAGCCCCATGGCTGAGCCAAGGGTGCTGAAATCAAATGGGGGCTTTGCAAGGCTGCTCCCAGAAGGTGCCTGAATCCCACCTGAGTCCTCTTCCAGTGGTCCTTCAGTGGCCAGCACCAGCTGGGACTGGGAGTTCTGACCCCATCACTGTGTGGGACCAGGGAGGTGGTGTATGGCAGGTCCACAGAGACCTCGAGCATGGTTCAAGAAGTTCTTGGACAATGCTCTGAGGTATGTGGTGTGATTTTTGGGGTTGTCCTGTGCAGGGCCAGGAGCTGGGCTCTATGATCCTTGTGGGTCTGTTCCAGCTCAGGATATTCCATGATTCTGTGATGGTTGTCTCCAATTTTACCTGCAGTAACTTGGAGTAGCTTTTGCCTCCTAGGTTTACAGCTCATTCTTACAATATATTGCAGCATGTACATTACAATATATGCAGTGTATTACAATATATCTGCATCATGCAAGACAGATGTGTTGGAGAACATTTTGGGTGCAAAACTGTTGCACCCAGTGAAGTATTCT
The DNA here is from genome assembly GCA_013399945.1 of Ploceus nigricollis. NCBI lineage: Eukaryota > Metazoa > Chordata > Aves > Passeriformes > Ploceidae > Ploceus > Ploceus nigricollis. The sequence goes on along the minus strand of VXBC01004055.1, from coordinate 1,192,659 downwards.
GCCAGCAATTCTGGACCTGATCCTTGCTGGGTCTTTTCCTGAATGCCCCCTGGACTAACAGGGAGCTGAGGCAGCACATCCTCTCTGCACAACATCCAGCACCTCTGCTCCCTCCTGTGCTCCTGCACCAGCCCAGCCATCCCTGACCTCACCTTTCCCCATCTGCAGGACTAGCCAAAGGTGTTCTGAGCAGGTTCTGCATCCCAGGGAGAGAACAGCTCCCTTTCCAAGGATTCCTGGCCCATATGGAACACAGCTTTGCAAAGGCACAATAATTTGTTCAAGAGTTCACTGAAGTTTAAAATGAGTTTGTCTCAGATGCACCCTCTGTGATGCTTTTCCATCCTAACTCACATCAAATCATCGCCGGACATTTATTGTTTCTGGGCATGCTCCAGTTCCTCCAGGAGGCAGCAATAAGAGGGCCCCTCACCTCCTTTTTCTCCTGCCATCCCCAGGCTCAGTCCCAGCCCCCCTAATTTTCCATCCCTCAAAGCCTCCAAACTCAACACCCCCAAAGCCCCCAGCGAGGAGCTGGGCTGGATCATGTCCCAGAAGGGTGAGGGCTCTCCATGCAGCTGGAGCAACCAGCCCAGACTGTGGAGCTCAGCCCGAGTGGTGGCAACAAGAGGGTGAGCAGCGTGGAAGGGCTGGCTGGGAGCAGAGCACTGCAGTGTGGGAGACAGAGGGGCTGAGGAGGTGCAGGAGAAAGCCAGGATCCCCCCTGACCGGTGGTTGATGCTCCCTGCTGCAATTCAAAAGCTGCTGCAGCCTCAGGATGGGGTTTCCAGCACAAACACTTGGAGGTTTTCTCTCCAAGTTTGTGTTCCAAGACTAATTTCTCAATATTCGTTTAGGGAGTCTGCCTTTCTGTGGGTGTAAATCTGTGTACCTCCACCACCTCAGAGAGGCCCACACTGATTGATATCAGCTGAGATGCTGACCCCAAATTTGCAGTTTGCACAAATGTTCCTGCCAATAAAACTGTTATTTAAAGTATTCAGAGAAAGTGAACCCAGGAGGCATGTGAACATGGTCCAAACAAATCTAATTAAAGCTTTCATCCAGAAAATTCTTCCTTACTATAGAACAAAAATCCACACATTAATACTTGTCCTCACTTCACTGGGGCTAAAAAACTCAGTTTGGAAGCTTAGGATAAATGAAATTTGTGCTGGGCTGAGCACTCACAAACCCTGCTGGCTCCAGGACACCTCAGAGCTCCCCTTTGGTCTCCTCCTGCATCCCCATCCTTACAGAACTTTCTGGATGGCTCTTAGCTGTGTGGAGAAGCTCGTTGCTTAATTCAGACAGTGCAGCTAGGCTGCAGTGGAGCAGCACACACTGCTGGGGAAGCAGCTCAGGAAACATCCTGCCAGGGGCTGCTGGAAGCCAGGGAGGACAGAGGTGCCAGCACCAGAGGAGCCACCAGCTTGCAGAAGCATTGTGGAGCTGATGCAGATGTTGCAGCCTGGCTGTTCCAGTGGCTGGGCTGCTGGCTTTGGGCAGGTCATGTCTTATTTTAATCTGCACAAAGGATCACAGTGAAGCCAGCCAGGAGCAGCAGCTGACCCAGTGCTTGCAGCAGCGTTTTGGAGGGCTCCATGCTATCCATGTGCTCCCCAGGAAACTGATTATCCCATGGGATACAGGCAGGGCTCTTCTCCAGGGGCATCACTGCCAGGATTATTCCTATGGGAACACTCTTCTGGTGCCTCTCCAAGTGGGAGCCAAGGACCAGCTCTGCAGGACACGTGTCTGACCCTCTAAAGTTCAAAGACTACAGACACAATCCACTGCTGCTCTAGCCTCTTCCCATTTTCTCTTCTCCTGCCTTTCTCCCCCTTGTTTCAACTGACATTAAGTGGAAATCACCCCATCACTCACCTTTTTCTTCCTCACTGCCTCTCCAAGAAGCTAAACAAACAAATCTACCCCCCTGGATCACCTTCATTTCATCTGCCCTCCCAAAGCCCTGTGTTTTTCTGAGGGCTTCCAGCAAGACAGCCCTGCAGGCATTTTCCAAGACAGGAGAAACTTCAGACAGCAACAAAAATGTGTAGAATTTGGCCTATTTCTCTTCCCTTACCTTTTGGTGACCTTCAGGGAGCTTTAGGCAGCATGTTCCTTGCTGCCTGTCATGCCCCAGGACAGCTCCTGCCAGCCCAGCCCAGGCTGCCTGCTGGGGAACGAGCCACAGAAATGGAAAAAGAGAAAGAATGAGACAGGTGGGGAGAAGATGACCTGACTGCTAATGTAGGAATTACTTCCATGCACATTCCTCGTGCAACCAAATGGCTGGAGGAAGATCTTTCAATACCAGATGTGCTCCTTATACCCACTGAGCAAGTCTGGCTGCTCAGGGGGACTCCTAAGTTTCAGATTTGCATTCATCACATTCTCCTAGATGGTTTTGGCCATTGTACAGCTGGAGAAATCCAAGATAAGGTCAGAAACAGAAATCTTGCCCTCTTTATCCCACCCCTTTCCTCCAAGGAATTGCCCAAGGGCACAGACATCCTTCTCTCCTGCCGGGAGCCAGGCCTGGATATCACAGGACAAAAGTGACTTGTCTCCTGTCCCCGGGCTGGAGATGAGTGCTGCAGAGGGACTGCTCCTCCTGCAGCACCAGGGCTGATGGACAAACCCAGTGCTGCAGGAAAACCCCAGGCTTGGAGCAGAGGATAGAAAAGGTCAAAGGATATCTTGTGTGTGGCATTGCAGAGGGAGGCTGGGGCAGCAGGCACTGCCCAGCCATGCAGGATGTTCTTCCTCTGTGTCCCTAGCCAGGGAAGCAGCTAGCTCTGCATGCACACCAGGGGTTTCACCAAGTGTCCAAAGGAACAAGGAGCATCCCTCAGGATGGGCCACGGAGCCATGGCAGGGATGAGATCTCTGAGGGCTGCAAAGCCCAGGGGTGAATTCATCTGAGGCATGGATTCTTCCAGAGCATATTTCATTGCAGTCCTACCCTGGCCATGACTTTACCCTTGACTCAGAGAGCCAGTTCATTCCCTGTGCCTGAGGGACAGGGTACACACAAAAGGGCCACTCTGGGACATGTAGGGGACACCTGCATCATGTGTCACAGCTGCTCACACTGCCAAACATCCTGCCAGGCTCCCCAGAGGAGCAGGAAGCACAGCAGGACACACACACTGCCATCTCCTCCACGAGAGTGTTTTACAAGCATGGCAGATGAAATAAAAGAGCAGGAGAGCTGTAAAGAAGCTCATTTCAATGTCTCCCTGGGGCCTTGTCAAGTCAGCTTCAGCTCCAGTCAACACCTCCCACATCAGCCAGAGCCCAGCCCAGCCAGGCTGCCTGCAGGGACCTGTCTGCTAATGGATTTCAGGTGCTCCAGCAAGGCATGGAGGAAGAGCAGGGAATGCTCCTCCTCCTTCCCATCCTTGTCCCTCATGATGTCCCCTCAGCTGCCTCCTGGCTCTCAGACATACATTTCACTGCATGATGCCAATTTCTACCCTACCCAGCATGAAACTCTGAGGAATGGTTCTCAGCACAGTGGAAAAATATTCTTTCCCCCCAAAATTAAAGTTAGGTCAGGGCCAGACACAAATAGAAGAGCATGAAGAGTGCTTGTCAAAATCAAGTGATCTTTTTAATAGTCTTCCAGAGATAATTTCCTGCCCAGGTCTCATCTCTTCTCTACTCCCCTTCTTTCCCTCCCCTTTCTGTGCTCTAGCTGAAGCCTCCCTACAAGCCAGCATCCCACCTGTTTCCAACCCAAACACTCCTGTGCCACATTTCCCAGCAGACATGATGAGGAATTCAATGGAAAAGGTAAAAGGTCAGGTTGGAGCCGTGCCAGGGCTGCAGAACACAGCTACAGCTGGGAATGGACTTCCAGAAAATGTCCATCCTTCCCAACGACAATCCTCAGCTGTCCTAGAGATGATACACTGAGTGCAGCTGGGCAGGGAGGAGGAGGAGGCCTCGCTTGGGAGCCCAAGGATGATGGAAGAGGCAATGGAAACCCCAAATGGCAATGGGGAAAAGCAAGAACCTGGTTTGTAAGTTCAAAGGAGCAGGAAATTAGGAGGGCAATTAGGTAGGCACGCATCCGACCCGTGACAAACTGGGCCACCAACACATCAGACAGGCAACAAAACAAAGAGCCAGTGATGAACCCAGCAAGCCACCATACAGCCAGCAGCAGATGTGTTCAATTAGCCCAAGAGCCAACATCCAACCAAACACCAACCTAGCCAGCAAAAAACAGACAATAGCCTACTTGTTCCATCAAACAGCTGAGTTAATAGCAAAAACGTGCAGGGAGCGAGCGAGCAGCCAAAAACCCACGCCAGCCACTCAATAAGTCAATTAACCAAAGACCCACATAATCAACCACTTAAGTAGAGCCGAGCAAATAACTCACAATGAGTTATTTATCCATTGAATTTCGCCTTTAGTTTTGCTTGGGCCATCTCTGTGAGCACATGTCAAGTCCCTTCAACTGATTTTCAATTAATCTCATTTTGGCTTGTTTGCTCTGTGCATGGCTGGCCAAAAGTTAACATGTGAACTCCTCTCATTAGCTGTGATTGCCCAGGAAGATTATATGTTGCTCTCTAGTCTCAGATTAGGTAAGAACAGTTTTGCTAGGGAGTCTCAGTCCCTAAAATGCTCCAACAGGAATGCTCTTAACCCACCAGGACACAGCATATTCAAAGGAAAAACCACAACAAATGTAAGTGAGAACTTTTCCAGCCATCCAAGAGGTCCAAGTAAATAGTCCTGCAGGAGGAAGGCTCGTGGTGCTGCTCAAACAGGACTGGGGAATTGGAGGGTTTGGCTTTAGTGCCCTAGGGCTGGCTCCCATTTCTGGGCATCTTTTCCATCGCTGAGGCCACAGCTCCCTGAGCAGGTGAGGATGGCCCAGCTCTTCAGCTGAAACCCCTTCTCTGGGGCTCCTCAGACCCTGCCTGGGGTATCTCAGTGCCTTCTGCAGGACCTCCCAGCAGACCTCAGCTCCTGATTTATCATAGAATTGTTGAGTTTGGAAAATACCTCTAAGATCATCAGTTCCAACTGTCAACCCAGCACTACATTGTTCAGCACTAAACCACATCCCCAGTCCACATCCAGATATTTTTCAAAGACTTCCAGGGACAGTGATTTCACCATTTTTAATCCCTGACCACCCTTTCAGTGAAGGGTGGTCATTTTTTCCTAATTTCCAGTCAATTGGAAAATTGTTTCTGTTGTGGCAAGCCCAGTGACACAGCCAAGACAGCACTGCCTAGCAAGGGCTGGGACATGCAGGGCTCTCATTGCATCTGGGTGCCCCAGGCATCACCAGAGCACTAAAACAACAACACCACTCTGAAAAACCCAGGCACCTGACTGGCACATCTCAGAGGAGATGTTCCTCATCCCACCAGCCTTCAAGGAGAGGCTACATGGTGCCATGAGTCCAGGGCTGCTGTTGTCCTCCTTCTGGGGTAGAAATGCTTCCTCCCTCCAGCCCACGCCAGGCTGTTTCATTTGCTGCCAAGAGATCATAGGTCTTCTCATGCAGGTGGTCAAGCACAAGCCCAGCTGTGCCACAGCAGGATTTGGCCCATGCTGTGGGTCACACTGCCCTTCTTGGGCCCTGGTTCCACCAAGCCACGGCCATTTCCACGTTAGCTCTAGGAACAAGGTCCATTCCTGGCCTCCTTCACCCCAAAATGGCCATGAAGAGAAGCAAGCTGAGCTGACTGGGCTCTGAGCATGGCCCCACACAGCCAAGGGAGGTTTCTCTCCCTCTCCTCCGGGGCTGCCGTGAGCGCTGTGCTTTTGGCTCTGGCTGGGGAGGAGGCCTGTGCTGCCAAACCACACTGTCAACTGCTTCCCTGCTGCCTGCAGATCCTAATCCCGCAGGCAATATATAACCAGCAGGAGCTGCACCATCCCTGAAGTGTGAAGTGGAGTATCAGAGGAGCACTGCTATCTCCTGCCTCTCCAAGAGGCTGTCGCAGGGACTGTCAGAGATTAGGACTAATAGTACTTAGCTCACTTCAGCAGCCAGCTGAATCAAATGATCCTTACATGCCCTTATGTCCTAATGAATTGCATTTGATTCCTTGCCCAGCTCGGAGCATGGAGCAGCAGCACAGCCCTTTCATACTCCAAGGGCTGTGCAGGAATCACCCCTCTCATTACCCTTGCAAATCCAGCCTGTGTTTTTAATCCTGACAGCATCTCCTACAGCTCCCACTGCAGTTTCAGGTTTGAGTCCATCTTTCAAAGAGAATTGACCTCTCAAAAGCCAAGCTCGGCTGCAAGCATCGAGCTTCAGCTTAGAGACCAAACAAAACCCACTGATTTCACATTATTTCCATGCAAAGCTATAAATCAGCTTGGGCTCGGTTTGACTCTGGGCCAAGGCTTGACTGAAAGGTTCACGAACCTTAAGGAATTTTTTGACAAGCTCAGTCTGAAATTCAAATTTGTAATGAAACCCCAATAGTGAAGCTCTGCTAGTTCCATGCAATTTCAGGTTTTGCTGTGAACATTTCATGCAGCTCTGGGGACAAAGTTACACCAGCATAAACCCAGTTACTCCCTAAGAATCAATAGAGCTGACCTGGATTTCTGCCAGTGTGAGAGCAATCAACACAGCCCAGAAAAAGTTATTTTTATTCCTTGCCTTCTGTTTTGCTAGAATCCACCCAATAAAAGTTCCCAGCCCAAGTCCAGACTGTAGAAATGCAAATGCCAGTAGAGCATAAACCCCAGCATGCGTCTGGAGAAGTTTGTGTAAATCGACAGGGTCATTCCAGCTGTGAGGACAATGAAAACCCAACAAGAACTCCAGCACCCCCTTCCCCATCCAAATCTGCTAATACCCTGAGAGGCTTCTGTGAGAAGAGACATTTTGTGGGCTGTTGCCTGAGATGACTGTTTCTGTAGGGCAGAAAAATCACTGTGCCACGTGAGACTGAACTCAGGACAGGCATTTCTGCAGCCCTAAAAGGGCTGGCTCCTGCTCCCCCAGCACAGTGCTGGCTTCCAGTGGGTTGGTCAGGCTTATTCCCACTCATTTTTCACAGATCCCCAACTCTAAAAAGGCAAACCAAATTTGTGCTCTGGAAGGAAAATGCTGTGGTGCTCAGGGGAGCACCTCCACCCTTGCTCTAATTTTATAGCATATCTGCAGTGGTGTGTCAACATCAAACTGCTCCAAATGGGGGAACTGGTGTGAGGTGCTGTGCCAAAGCCCATTTAGCTCCTTCTATCCCAGCACAGGAACCCATCTCCACAGGTTCAGCTGGATGGCTGCTGGGGTAAGGGACTTCTGCCCCTCTGCTCCCTGGCCTCCTGCTTGCAGGACAGAGAAATCCTGGGTGCAGAAGCAGAGGAGAGCATTGAGCCAGGCACTGAGCTCCATTGTCCTGCAGCAACATTCACCCTCTCTGCAGAGCTGCTCCTCTGGTGTGTGCTGCAGCAGAGCTTGGCCTGCCACCAGCTCCTGCTCCTTCCTGTGCCAAGCACTTCCCACAGTAAGACAGCAAACAGCAGGATTTCCCTCTATTTGCTTATTTTAAAAACCTTTCTTACTGCAAAGGTTTAAGACCTAGCAGGAAGCTGGAGCTTTATGCACCCAGGGGCTCTCAGCAGCCCCAGAGATGTAAGGCAAGGAAGTGCTCTTGCCTCCTCCCCATCTGCACCCCAGCCCCCTCCAAAAACTGGCAGGCTCCCCTTTCACAGCTCATTTTAGTGCCCAGAAAGCCATTATTCCCAGATATTGCCAGATCCCCCTGCTCTTGTTTTAATCCCACACCCACTCCCAAGGTCTGAGGTACTCCAATGCTTTGGGAAGGGCAGTCCTGAAAGGCAGCTGTACTGCTGAGATGCTAGCTTGGCCTGCTGCATTCCCTGCTAGGCTCTTCAGAGGTGTTAAGAGGGAATTCCTCACTCCCTGGCAGCATCTTGCTGACCTTTCAGTGCAGACACGCTGAGATTTAAGTGTTTGTCCATGTTATAAAATCATCATTGATTTGCTGCTCCCTGATCTGAATAAATAAGTGCAGCCATCTCAGAGGGGCTGAGCGGGATCAGTGGGACTTTGGGGCTGGTTGTGCCACCTTGGCTCCTTCCATGTGCCCAGGGCAGGCTTGGAGCAAGGTTTTGGAAGAGGTCTCCTCAGTGACCTTCTGTGCTGGGTGTGGGGCTCATTCTCACATACTCTGTGTCCCATGGCCATATTTCCTAATTGATGAGCTTTATGTTCCTGAGGTGAAGGAGCCAACATTGCCAAGGGTCTGGTGCTCCCATCCATAGTAGCTGTGGACTGAAGGCACCATCCAGGGGGTCAGACACCTCCTGAGAGCACAAGACTAAGTCTGATGTGGCCTTGCAGCACCTGCCCAGCAAGTCCAGCACCTGCCTTAGCACATGGGCAGAGCTCCCTCATGTCAGTGGTATCGCTCCAACATGCCCCCAGCCAGCACAGTACCTGTCTGCTGCCTGTTTTGGAACTTCCCTCTGGAAAGCAGCAGGAATTCTACTGCTTTAACAGGTCAGATTCCAAGCCTTGGATGCCAACTGCAGCCTTAAAGGAGTTTGGTCCCTCTCCCTATAGATAGCACAGATGAAAATTACAGTTCCAGCACTCACCCACCTTCCTCGCAGGGCTGTGACCTGTGCTGGGAAGGTGGCTCAGGGCTCTGCTGTTGGCAGGGAGTGAGGCCAGCCTCTCTTCCCAGAAGCAAATCTGAGCGTCTCCTTCAATAGGGCTCCCCCAGCAGAGATTCTGGCAGGAGCCTGGACAATAATCCCCAGATTCCAGGGAGGGATGGTGGTGGGTTGAACGCCTTGCAGCAGACACCAGGTTTTGGCTCCCGAGTGCTCCGCACCAGAGGAGAGAGCCCACTGGGGAATGTGGAGTTATCCAAATTGGATGCAAGCTACACTTTATCTTATTGGAGTGGGTTTGGGGGTGATGTAATCACTCAGTGTGCTTGTACGTTTGGGATCCGGATGAGATGCTGTTTATCGTGAGCTGACAAGTCAAGGAAGGATGCGAGAAAATGATCTGGGACTTCCCATGCAGGACTGGCTGGAACTGTGAGCTGGGGCAGACGTGACTGGAAGCCGTAAGGATTAATGGCCCCTCTGCTGCTGCACGAGGTGTAAATGAATGGAATTCTGTTCCCCTTACAAAGGAATGCCATTAATTCAAGGGGAGATTGTCCAGATTTTCATCCAGTGTGATGAAAGCAGAATTTGGCCCTTGATCTTGCACAAAAAACGTCCGTCTAGCAAGTTTTAAATTGTTTCTTTCCATTTCTCTTCTGATTCGATTGCATTTTCTTATGTAGAAACCCTTTATCCAGCAAATGCAGAAAGAAAGCAGTAGAGAAAGATAGGCAGGCAGGCAAGGAGAGGTACTGGCAGACAGGAGCAAAGGGAAAATGACTGAGCAGAGGGAAACTGTACCTGGGACACAGGGAGCTGCTCCTGTGGGCAGTGGGAGGAGATGCTGGGGTGTGAGGGTGAAAAGCCTGGCTGGTGAGAGGTCTCCAGCACCTTTGTCGCCCCTTTGGCTGGAATTCATAAGTAAATACGGAGCTGACTGAAACTGCTGCTGCTCACCAGCGGCCCCTCTTTGGCACTCACAGGAATTTGGGATGGGAGGGGGCTGTGTTTACTCACATTCCTCTTCATGCGCCGGTTTCGGGATGCAAAGCAGGGGATGGCAGCAGGGCGGTGTGTGTGGCCAGGAGGGGTGACGGGCTCCCTTGGCTTCTGGTGGCTTCATGTTCCCGTAGCTGCTCTGGGAGGGGGAGGCGACAGGGGTTTGTAGCGCAGAGGATCGGGCAGGAGAGCTGGCAGGCGTGGGGCTGGCACTGGAAGCTGCATGGGGATGGGAGCCCCAGCAGATGAGGCTGTGCCATCTCCCAGCAAGGCACCAGGTCCCTGGGGAGCCCTTGTCGAAATCCTGAGTGTACAATAATGCAGCAGTGCCTCCTTGCATGCCTGGTTCTGAGCAGATCAGCATGCAGGACGATGCCACACGACCACCTGCCAGCCCAGCCCCTTTCCTCTGGGCTGTGATTCCACCAAGTTTCCAGCCATGGGATCCTCTGGGACCCTACCAAAATGTACTTCAAGAGCTATTTCTCCTCAAGCTCTCCATCCTGTGGCTTTGCAATCCATCAGAGCAGGAAGCTTCACCTATTCTGTGTTTGAATCCAGCAGTACCTTTTCTTAAGGAGCAAGTTTGTTTTGTGTCACCCAGAACAGTGGCAGGCTGAGCTCTGCTGAACTCCTCTGCCTGCCATGAGCATCACATTTGCCACCCACGTCCTACTTGGAGCTTCTCCTCGCTGGCAGGATGCAGTGGTACAATGAGCTACAAGCAGGAGCAGCAGATGTTTGCTAAAAAAAAAAAAAAGGAGGCAATAATCCAGAATTTTGCTGATATAAACACAATACCAGTACTGAATACAACTGAAGGAAGACAAAAACATCCCAAAGACATAAAACATCAGGCTACTTGGAGAACCTCCAGGCTACATGCGCTGAACTCTGTCAGCCTTGGAGAAACGAGTGCTTAACCCCTTTTCAATCTCTTTGGCAGTCCAGCCCTTGAAGATTTACAGTGGACTCTGTTTGAACGAGGGATCTTCCCTGACACATCGTGCTCCTTTAATTCTGGGTGAGAAAACAAACAGCTGCCCTGCAGACACCGTCTGACCGTCCCGTTCCCCTCCCCGGGGGACGCTCAGCCCTTCCTCGCCGTCATTCCCCACCACCTCTGCAGCCCCCCCAACACCTCGGGGTCCCCGTGGCTCTGGGGGTGCCCATCTGCCAACCACCCTCTGCTCAGGTACTCACTGCTCCCCGTGGGCTGTGCTGGCAGCCCAGCATCCCTAGGGTGCTGCTGTGGGAGGTGGGTGCCCTCCTGCACCGGGATGGGGCAGCCAACAGGACCGAGCAGTGCTGTGAATTCCTCTCTGCTGGTGCTGCTCACTGCCAAGCCCTAATTAGAGCCTTGCTGCAGGGACCAGCCTGGTGCGCTGGATCGGGGTCAGGCCGGGCTCCGAGGGCCAGCCGAGCTCCAGAGACAGCGCTGATGGGTTTTGACAGGACTTAAGGACACCTGCTACTTTCAGAGATTTTTCTCTTCTGCAAGCAAGCTCTCGAACGAGTGTGTGTGTGTTGACAGGGGCAGATATCACTGGAGGGTGTTGAGGAGGGAGCAGGAGGGAAGTCTCTGGAGAAGGTGTCAGGAAGGATTTTTCTCGGCTGCTCACCCTACAGTGAGTGATGGGCAGTGAGGAACTGGCCTCCCTTGGACCCAGATCATGTGGGCTCACTTTGGTTGTGGGGCCTGACCATGGTCTTTGTAATGTCCCCTTAAAGCCAATTAGTAGCATTAATATATGGAGACCACACACATGCCCTAGGCTTATGTTTATGCTGGATGGCTTCCATCTTGGAAACTTTCTTGGCCTTCTGTCCATCCCCAGGATATTTCCAGGACTCCACCTTTCCCTTCCCAACCCTGTGGCCATAAGGGAACCGAGAAGATTCATGGCCAAAGCATCAAGAGGGAAACTGAGTTACCAACCTCTCCCATCCATTGGAAGTTCTCAGGCTGAGCAAAGCACGTGCTCCAGGCATGGGAGGGGGCTGTGCTGACCCGTGAAATAAAGAATGTGCTCTGCTCTGTGAGTGCAGTGCACAGAGGGACAAACTTCTTTCATTGCCAGTGCCAGGTCTCCAGGTTTGCATCCCAGCAGATCTGGTGCTCTTGAGGGGTTTGCTCCAAACAAAAATCAGAAAGTAAGACTGGCTCTGTATGTTTTCCTGGTCAGCTCCATTAGCGTTAAGGAACAGCTTGGGTTGGGAGAGACATTTAAAGACCATCTAGTCCAACCTCCCTGTCATGGGCAGGGACACCTTCAACCAGATCAGGTTGCTTAGAACCCCATCCAGCCTGATCTTGAGTGTTCCCAGGGACAGCATCCACCACCTCTCTGGAAAACCTGTACCAATGCCTCACCGCCCTCACTGGAAAAAATTTCTTCCTTGAAAATCACCCCTTGTTCTCTCCTCACCTTCTATCCTGGTTTCCCTTGTCTCCCCATCTAAATGAGGACAGCATCGGGCAGGGAAGGCAGGTCTGAGCTTCACCTGCCTGTGCAGGAGCTGGGAATGCAAGATCATCTGTTGGGTGGCCCTTGAGGGGAGTGATTGGGAGCCTGGTGAGGGCCAAAAAGTGTTTTTCAGCCTGAGAGCCCCGATCCCATCCCATCCCACATAGTTTTACAGTGCAGATCTCTCTGTAAAGTGTCTGGTGGAGTGACGTGGAGCCATGCTGGCCAGATCTCCCTGTGAGTTTCCAGACACATTATAGATGTATGCACACATATATTTATATCCGTGGCTGCTGTTTTGCAGCCGGTGGGAAATGAAGGCTGTTCTCAGCCTTGTTCCCTTTCTGCACATTACCCACACTCCCCCTTGCTGACATCCACTGGACCCAGTCTTCTCCCTGAGGAGAAGCCAGGAATTTATTAGGCACTGAAGGTGCTTGACGTCTTCTCAAACTGCTCCTTCTCCTCTCTAGGAGTTTTGTGCTGGGTTGGAGTGTTGGGATTGTGTGAGGAAGGCTGAAAGGAGCATGGCTGCATATCTCCCCTGGAGCCTCTCCTTCTGACTGCTTTCATGTGCAAAACGCAAAACAGAAACACAACCGACCTCTGAACCCTGGATGGGCCCTTTCAGCACCTCCAAGCTGTTGCATTATCTCTCTTTTACCTCCTTCCTCTCCTTCCTCCCGAGCCTGGACACCAACGCCAAGTCTGGTTCTCAGCACATCTGCTCTTTCAAAGAGTTGGGAGGTCCCAAGACCACTCAGTCCCAGAGTCAGGATTCTGACATCTGGCTTGGCCTTGCCTATGGGTCACTTGGGGAGCTTGGGAAAGTCACGTAACTCTTCCTTGCTGGTGCAGCGGCTGCTGGGGCAGTGCAAGGCCCAGCCCAGCGGGCCCCAGTTGGCTCCTCCTCTCCAAGGCTTCTCCTCCGAGCACACGCCAAGCACCTTGAGCTCTTCTGGTGGAAACAGCCTTGCAAGTGCCCCATGGTCTGATATCCCATGATGGGAACACAGGTGTTCTGTGCCAGTGTTTCTCTGCCAGCCCATCTGCAGAAGTGGAAGGTGCAGAGATGCTCCATGTAGTCTTCCATCAGCTGTAAAGACTTCAACAGGCACTTTCATGTAATGCCATCCTGTGGGATTTACCTGCTGCTCCCTCTGCCCTGTGTCCCTTCCAACCCACTATTTTAGAGAGATTTCAACTATTTTATTGCGTTTGCTTCTCCAGACCAAAGCCTCCCTGGAGAAACACCGCCAGTCATAGTTTTACACTGAGTGAACTGAGCAGAGCCTGGCCCCAAGAGTGTTAATTGTTGGCAGACTCGTTATTGCCCTTTCCTGGTCTTTGTTTTTCCCTGGAGGGGCTGGGAGCCACGGACCTCCGGCGCTGGGTCCCAAGCAGAAGCGTGCTGCAGGAATGGGAGCTGGCAGCTCCCAGCCAGGGGCTGTTGCAGGAGATTTTGTTCCACCTCCTCTGCTGGGGCTCTGTTTTTCCATCCCCATCCAATGAAATAAACACTTTCACATGTCGCAAAGCCCTGCGGACACAGCTTGGGAGTTTTGCTTTTCCTTGTGGAGCGCCTGCCCCCACCGGTCTCCCTGCCAGCCCCACTTGCTCTGTTGCCATTTCCAACCCCCTGAGCTGAGAGGAACCTCAGTGCTCCCCTCCCAGGGACCCCGGTGACACTTTTCACCAAGGACAGGATTTCTGTGGAGGCACAAAACCTTGTGGTTTTGGGACATGGTGCAGGACTGTCCCCACCACGTGTGGCTGGGAGTGGAGATGAGCTGGATGCCCGGCAGGAGTGTTGGTCAGGGACAAGGAGACAAGTGCAGCAAAGAGGGGAGCATATTTGCAGAGACACCCCCAAGACTCCCCACTCCTCTCACTGTGGGATCCAACTGTCCATCACTGCTCCTTGGCTGAGTTTGAGCCTCTGTGCCCCTGAGATTCATCCAGAACATTCCCCAAGACCCCCTCCTCCCTTTTCCTGTGAGCCCAGGGCCCGTACAGGGAAGGATGAGGGGGGGCAAGGGGGAGGGAGCATATTTAGGCCCCGTTGTTTCTGCTCACAGACGTGGCAGTCCCCAGCCCCTGCAGCTCCAGCCCTGGCAAGCACAGCCCAGCCTGTTTTTATGTTTCCTGCCTCGGCTCCCAGGCAGCCCAGAACAGCCCAGCACCGAGGCACCGCGCTGGCCGTGACCCTGCTGAGCTGGCTGAGGTGAGGATCTGATCCCTGGGGAACTGCAGGCCCCTCTGAGCACCTCTGCATGCAGGGAGTGCACAGAAAGGGCAAGCCAGCCCCAGGAAGAGGAAAACCTGATGTAATCTCCTGGTGTCCCCTCTCCTGGCTTGGGTCAGGACATGCCAGGGTGATGCCATGTCCTGCATTAACCCTTTCCATGGGGAGAGCTCAGGGGGAGGGCTGGGGCTTGCAGAGCCAGTCAGCCCTGATCCCATGGGAGAGGTTCTGGCCCTCCTGCCTTCCCCACATGTGCCTGAGGGAGGTGGGGATTCCTGGGGAAGGCTGTAGAGCCCAGCAGGGATGAAGGAGCTGTGACCAAGGCTGCATGAGGAATCACAACCCTGGGAGATTCCGTGGATCCCTGGTGGAATTAGCTATCTTCTGAGGCAGGCCAAGGGACATCCAAATTAGTGTCACCATGTGCAGTAGGTCACAAACCAGGTGGCTCTCTCTGCCCTCCATTGCTGTCACCAGGGAGGTCAAGGTCTGATCCACACCATAGAAGAAAGGATCAAATTCTACTCAAAGCTGGGTCTCTCGTGGCCTGGCTCTTTCTGGGTCCTTTGCTGCATCCTGGGAAAACCAGCTGCACTTGTGTTTTGGAGAGAATCAGGAGCTCCCAAGAAATGGGACCTCAGTGGCACCCGGAGCAGGCAGCACCCCAGCAAGAAATATTCAGGGCTGGGAGACTTCAGAGCTGGTGGCAAAGGGAACCAGTAGTCTAATGTCCCCAGTCAGAGGCAGACTGGTTCTTTTTTGAGTGCTCAGCCTTGAGCCTGGTTTCTTGGAAAGCCACAGTTTCCACAGCATCCCCAGCAGGCAGCTGGAAGCAGGCTGGGGCCCAGGTGGAAACCTGCCTGCTCCTCTCCTTCCCTCTGCATCCCTGGATCTGGCAAGTGCACTGGCAGGATAGGAAGAACAGACATTTCATGGCAGAGACACTCATGTCCCCACGGTGTTGGCAGCCTGGCTGCTTTTGCTCCCCCAGACAGGCCAGTCCAAAGCTTCCCCTCTTCCGCTGCATTTCACTTCTGCTTCTTTGATGCCATGAATAAAAGGCAGGAGATAAAAACAATAACAACAATAAAAACCCCAAGCACAAACACATAACAAATCAAAATGACCCCGTCTGTGAATGAAGGGGAAAAAAAGGCGGCTCCATCCCTGGAAGTCTCAAGAGCTTCCAAAAATAGGCTGTGGTCCCAGCCAAGGCGAGCACAGCCAGGGTTTGCTCGGTCAGCGCCAGCACTGGGAGGGAGCTGCGGTTTCCCAGTGGCTCCTGCCCTGCTCCAGTGCCCGTGGGCAGCTGCACCACATCCCCCTGGCAGGGGCAGAGCAGCCAAGGGCCATGTGGGGCAGGGAAGGGCAGCATGGCTCAGGCGGTGCGAAATCCCTCTAAAACTTGGGGTAACATTTCATTTTGCTGTTTACAGCCGAGCAAGCCATGGGCCACAAAACACCTTCCCCCTACTCATGTACAGAAGGTGGGCATGTCTGGTGCTGTGGCTGGAAGGGCAGGAGGGTCCCAAACTTCAGCACCCAGCTGCTTTCTAGCTCTCATGATGGCTGTTACACAAGCCTAGAGGATTTTCCCCATTTTCCCAGGTGCTTGGTACATGCAATCAGAAATTTTCCACCTCTGAACATTCTGCCAGCAGCAGCCACTCTCCCCACTGTGCTTTTCCCTGGGATTTGGGCTTCTCCCAAACCTTGCTGCAGGAATGCTCCTCATGCTGGCCACTGCCTCCCACATCTGGGAACCATGAGCGGAGCAATGGGGCCGGAGATGGAAATTTGGGCTTGGCCCCATTGGCTCACCTGCCTCAGCCCTGCAGCCGGCCCAGGGACTGCACCAAACCCCCAGCAGATCTTGGCCCCCCTCCCCTTGTCGAAGGCAACTCCGGGCAGCATCTGCCAGGCAGGAGAAGGCGAGATGGAGCTGGAGCTGCTGCTGAGCCGGCACAGCCCCGCTCGGCTCCGGCCAGGGCCGCGTTCCTCCCTTCACCCGGCGTGCCGCAGTTCAGCGTGTGCACGAGCACACACGTACTCCAAGAGCCCCAGCCGGTGGCCAAGAGACTCCAGATGCTGGAGGAGCTGTGCACAGCTGCTGGCCAGCAGCAGCAGAGGGAAAAATATAAAGACTTGAAACCCTCTCCTCTCCCTCTCCCTCTCCCTCTCCCTCTCCCTCTCCCTCTCCCTCTCCTCAGCAGCACCCAAGTCCAACTCCTTTGCCAGCACGGTCCCTCTGTCCCAGCATGTCCTAGCACAGCAGCAGGACATGTCCATGTCCCCTGCACCCCCCTGGGTCCGTCCTGCCAGCTCCCAAAGCCGTGCCTGCGGTGTCCCCTCGGGCAGGGCCCTGTCCCTGGCTCGGCGGGGGGACAGGCAGAGTTCGTGTCTGCAAAGAGAGAATCTCCCTGCAGAATCCAACGGGAGCAGAGCGAGCTGGCCTGTGCGGGGTCTGCCTGAGAAATGAGAGCATGGAGAAGGAATGTCAGGTATTTCCTTCTGCTCCGCAGTGCTAGAGCAGCCCCAGGTAACTGACAAGGGCAAAGGAAGGGACCAGTGCTGTTTCCCTGCATCCCTTTGCTGCTGGTAACCTCCAGATCAAAGCAAAGCTACAGGGGTGGAGGGGAGACCGTGTCTTGCTGGCGAGATACGGATCTGATTCTGTTTGCTCAAACGGGAAAGGAAACGGTGAAAAAACCGAAAAGAATTGCAGAAGGTTTTATTGGAAGAGTAAATCGATCGAAGCCTTTCTGCAGGGTGGGAGCTGGGGAGGAACCGCCTCAGAGAGAGCCTTGCTCTGTTTAAAATGAAAGCATTTCCTGGGTCATCAGCCTGTGGGAGCGGGATGGGGACGGTACCAACACCACGAGCCCCACAGACCCTCCCGCACCGCGTCCCGCTCGCAGGGCCGAGGGTCCGCCGTGGGACGGGGAGGGTCGAAGGGGGGATGCAGGACTGGAGACACACCAGCCCCCAAAGTTGAACTCAGGTCATGGTCTCACTGGCCCTTGGTTTTTTTCCTTCCTTCGCGTGGCTTGCGGTTGAAACTCGAACCCGGCTCATCTGGCCGGCCTGGGAGCGCTGCGTCTTGGCACCCTCCCCGCCTCGGCTGCGCACAGCTCCCGGCCATCCGCGCAGGGCGGGACAGCACGGCAAAGCTTTCGCTTTCCCGCTTGCATGAGTCCCTGCCATCCCCAAAGGGCACGGGCGGGCTGCTTAGGGCTGCATGAGTCCCTGCCATCCCCAGAGAGCACGGGCAGGCTGCTCAGGGCTGGGGCAGGATGGACAGGGCTGGCACGGCGTGGGCAGCGGGGCTCACCCCGGCAGCGGGGAGCTCGGCTGAGGCAGCCCGAGCACCAGCACCATCCTTGTGCCTGTGTAGGGCTCTGGCTGTAGGGCATGAGCAGGGTGCAAGCGGCCCCAGCCCCCGCAGCTTTCCTGGCCGCTGTTTCCAAGCGTTCGGTGTGCGGGCACAGCGCTCCCCGCAGCCGCAGGGCGGATGAGCGGCTCTTGCTGCTGCGGCAGCGCTCCGCTCCCCCCGCGGACCCTGCCCCGCTCCCCCGCGGACCCTGCCCCGCTCCCCCCGCGGACCCTGCCCCGCTCCACGCGGTCTTCCCGAATGCAGCTCAGCAGCAAAAAACCTGAGCAGCTCGGTCCTTCCCTTGACTCAACTCGGAGGTTGAAACATCATCACCTCTATGTTTATATGGAGGGATGGAGGCAGGTCCCAGCTTCACCAGCTCCCAGAAGATTGTGAAATGGAAAGCAAAGGGAAGAGAGCAAAGCAAGGTGACCCCACACTTAAAATCTGTTGTTTTGCTTTTACCTTGTTCTTCCTCCTTATGCTTGTTTCTGAGCATCAGTAGGGAGACTGGTTGTGCCAGCTATCCCACATGTGAGGTTTGGCTTAAATCAATAGAAATCCAGCTGCTTTCCATGAAGAATATTAAGTTTTTCTTTAAAAATAGCAGCTGAAGCTTTAGAGTTTGGAACAATCCACAGATCTATCCTGGTGGCTCTGCAGGCCAGGGCACCCTCACCTCTTCCTAGTGAGGTCTCATTGGATGGGTTCTGCTCTGCCACCGCTTCCTAGGTCACTTGGAAAGGGGGACCCTGGAGAAATGGCCCTGTTGGGGCCATCGAGGGCTGTGACACTGCAGGTGCTCTTGGCAAAGCCCCACAGGGACAGTGACAGAGTTCTTTGCCTTTACTGCTCTGCACAGAGCATGGCTCCCACCTTCATCCCTCTCTAACCTTGTGCCTTATGTCTCAGCAATTCCCATGATTCACCCTTTTCCAGACTTATTCTTTCCTGGGTGTTGATCCTGCCCATTGCAGGATGTGCCCATGTTCTCTGTGCTTTTGTCAGGCCCCTCACCACAGGCTGGTGGGGCTGGTCCAGCCTTGAACTTGGGGTTCTGCTGCCTCCCCCTTCCTGGCCCCTCCTGTTTGGCTGATATTCAGTGTTGCTCTCTCCACCCTGGCTCCTCAAAGGCCTTTTCCTGAAGCTTGTCTGTTCTAATTTGGGTCTTTGGCAGGACAAGTCTCTCTCCTGTCTGGGTGCAGGTCCAGTCTGTGCTCATGGCCATGGCTTGGACCCATCTGTGTGTGGACAAGCAGCCTGGCCCTGGCTGGGGATGCTCTTGGTCCTTGCCAGCGAGAAGACCAAACCCTGTGGCAAGCACACTTTTTGCTCTCTCTTTATGTGGCTGAAAGGTATGCAGGAGTTTTATCCTCCTGAGAGCTCTGCCCCACTCCTGAGCCGTGCTGGGACTGGGTGTCATAGTGCTGACACCTTGGCTGCTCCCACTGGACAGACAGAACAAGATAAAATTAATTATTAATGTGAAAACTAATTAAGCAATATAACTAATTAAATACTAATGATTCATTATCAATTACATGATCTCTTTAAAGGGGGGAAGGTGGAGGAAAACAAGGCAGAACCAGTGATTCTGGCTGGGAGCCCCGTCTCTACCCATCAGGTCCTGCCATCTCCCTCAATAAACAAACAGCTCATCTTCCCTTCCACACACCCCTGCCCTCACCCAGCCTTGGGATCTTGGAGAAGTCATGTGGTGCTGAGGAGAAGGGATGGTGCCTTAAAAAAAAAAAATAAACCCAAAAAACCAACAGAAACAGGTACCTGCCAGGAAAAAAAAAATCAAACATATTTTCCGTTGTGTCTTGGCTGTGGAAGGGGGATGTGACAGCCATGGAAAATGGACAGATTCTATGAGCAATAAAAAATGGCTTTGCTTTTCCCCCCTCTTCTCCCCCTGTCTCTTTTCATGTGCAGCATTTCCTACAATCTGATTTTCTTCTCTCCAGCAAATACAGGTTTCAGGTTCCCAAGCATGGGGCTGCGGTTTGAGAGGAGCAATGGAAACTCCCTGCACTGGGAAGGGGCCAAAGGCACAGGGGATGCAGCAGGGGAAGGAAAACAGGGCTGCTCTCACTGGGGTGTGAAGGCTCACAGGGCCACAGAGCTAAACCCTGCACTCTGCTCTGCACTGGGCACGTTTCCATTCAGAGCCTGCTGTCTCAGGCTGAAGGTGAGGATGCATCGGGAGCTGGGGTGTGCTCCCACGCTGGAACAGGAGACCCAGGAGGGTCCCATCACCCCAAGGCCATCCCAGACCACTAGGATTACCCACAGGAGGGTCAGAGCTGGGTTTGCAGGTGACCCCTGCCCTGTCACCTCCATCCCTGCCTGTGCATGTCCCACGGGTCCTCCCCTGCCTGGCTGCTGGCCAGCGTGCTCGCCTTTCCCAGCCAGCTGGGGGAGAAGTGAAAGTGCTTCTCCTCATTCCCGAGTGAGATCTTTGTTTACAGGGACTTCAAATATTTATCCGAAGTGCAGGGCTCTGGCAGAGACATCAGGTCTCTCTTCCTCACCTTTGGGCCATCTCCTTCTTTTTATTTATTTCCTTGAGGATCTTCCCTGCAGTAAATCACTGCTGGCAACATCAGTCTGGGGGTGATGGGATTCAGCTGCCCACTGGCATTTTGGCTGTGACCTGCAGGAGCACCTCTCCTCCTTACAGGGGATGGATTCATCTTACAAACAGGGAAAGCAATGAGGCTTTCTAGAGGCTGTTTCCCTGGATCAGGGAGCTTTGAGGCAACTGGGACAAATGAGAGGCATCCTCTTTCTTCCCCACCACCCATGCAGGCATCTCCAGTGGGCAGGCACTCCCAGCGTGGCTCAGCTGGGTGAGGGCTGAACTCTGCCTGCCCATCACTGTCCCTGCTCTCATCAGATAAAACATCCTCTGAGACAGAAAGGTGACTTTCTGGATTAGATTCTGGCATGAATAAACACTCGTGCTAGAATTTGCCAGTCTTTCAGGAACTGCAAGTATTTTCCCAGTGTCAAATGTTCATGCAGATACTGTATAAATAATGACCTTGATTATGTCAGTTATTACAATGAGCAGAGCTCTGGGCTTTGGTTCACAACAGTATCTGCAAATCAGTGTCTTGACTTTTTGCTCTTCTTGGGAGATTGCTCATGCTCCAGCACTCTGAGGCCAAACGTCTGTGTTTCTGGACAGGGCTGTGGCAGCCTGCCAGCACCTTCCTGCACTGGGGCCAAGTGCTGCATCCCCATGACAGGGCAGAGCTGTTCTGGGAGAAATGAGGGGTGTGTGACTTCCTGGGAGGCCTGGCCACGCACCATGGATCAGGGGCCTCTGTCCATGGCACCTCCTGCAGCAATCCCAAATGGAAAGCCCAGCCTGATGTGCAGCAGAGGATGTGGGAACATCCCAGAGGGAGCTGGGTGTGAGAGGCTCCCACTGCAGTGGTCCAGGGCTGCTTCCCTGAGGGGGTGCCAAGCACAGCAGGGGAAGTGTGGCATTTGTACCTTTGAGAACACAGTGCTGTCCCTGCAGAGCAGGGGAAGTGTGGCATTTGTACCTTTAAGAACAGTGCTGTCCCTGGGGCTGGGGGTTTTGGGGGCTCCTCCTGCCCCTCCCATGCCTTGTTGCCTCTTGGGGGATGGACCTGAGATGGGAGGGGGGAGGTACCTGGGGAAGCTGGAGATACTCCTGGGTGGGATGAACAGTTAATGAACCCTGATTGCCCTTGGAGAACATCTGGGACCAGCCTCTGCTCCTTCCCCCAAGCTTGGCACTTGCAGAAATCTCCCTTTTTCTCTCACCCTGTCCCAGGGGCTGCTCCCAGAGGCACGAGTGAACCATCTTCCAAGAGCACAGAAAAGCACCAGACAACAACTCTGCTGCTTCTCCAGTGGGAGAAATGACATCCACAGGCTGTGGGTGAGGAGAGCACCAGTGGGGAATGGCCAGGCAGAGGCAAACTGAAGCTAATCTGAGTCTGGTTTTTCTCCAGATTGCTCTGTTTATTCACAATCTTTCTTTGATAAAATTGTAGAAAATCAGAGGCAACATACACTGGCTTCCAAATGTAAAGGGAGGGATGGAAAAAGAGCCAGGAAGAGAAGGCAGCTCCAGCACAGAGAGCGATGCAGAGGGGCCATCTGAGAGGCACAAACAGAGTAACTGCACTCAGTCTGTCAGCAGCTTCCATTTGCTGCTCCTTCCATGCAGGAATTTCCCATTAATAGCCAGTGTCTGAATCTGCAAATTTAATAATAATAATAATAATAATAGTAATAATAATATGGAAAAGAAAGACCTTTTGTTTTCCAGGCTTGAAGCAGCTGCACAGCATCTCCCAAGATGATGGCTGCAAAGATGAAACCAAAATCAGGCACCAGTTTCACACCAGCCTGGAGCAGTGTTCTGGAACCCTGCCTCATCTCCCTGCTTCCTCCTGCCCTCAGCTTGTCAGAAGCTGTGCATTGCCCTTTTGGGATGCTTACAGGGTACATGTGGGAAATGAGGTTGAGAGTAGGATTGCTTTGGTTCTAGCCAGAGACTGCAGAGTAGGTGAGAGTCTCCAAAAGAAAAGGGAAAAAACCCTAAGGAAAAAAAAAAAAAAGGAAAGAAAAAAGCATTCTTACAAATTTCCAGCAGTTTTTATTGTAGGTGGAACTGGTAATGGATGTAGCCTGACACTTCTAGCTACAAGGCTCTGATTTCATTTGCCTTTAACTTTGTCAGACTCAAAACACTTGGCCTGAACTTCTCCTGGCTGGCTGCACATCAGCCAGAACAGCACCTCCATTTGCAAGGACAGGGTTCAAGCAAAAGAAGAGCATTTTCTGCATGAGGGCTGCAGCAGCTCTCTGCTCTGACAAGGAGGTGCACTTCCCCAGAGGTGCATTAGCTGGAGATGAGATGAAAACCTACCAGGCTATCACCTCTGGAAAACTGAGATCTACCTGGTACAAAGGGCAAAAAACTGAGAGTTGGAGTTTGAATTAGTGTCTTTTATAGGCTGATGTAGAAGGAAATGGTGCAGCCTTGCTCTGAGGCATGAAGGGTGTTAATGTTGAGCTCCAGCCCTGTACAGAAAGCAGAGCTTCCACTGAACAGTGCCAATACACTTCCCAAAATCCAGACTGAAATTTACCCTTCCAGTCCAAAGTGGAGATCCACTCTCTTTCTCCTTGCCCCCCTGCTTTGGGAAATGACCCAGGGAGGAGTTCAGGAGGGTGGGGAGCATTGGGGTGGTGGGTCAGAGATCTCATTTCTCCTTGTTCCAGGACTTTTCTCTGGAGAGAGGAGCACACAACACCCTCTGCACATTCACTGGGGGTCCTCAGGACTGGCATATCAATGCAGGAACAAAATATCCTGTCTTGAGTCCTGACTCCAGCAACCAGGATCCATCCCGAGCCAGCTCCACCCTTCCCTTAAAAAACTGGAGAAAGGATTTCTCCAACCCTTTCTTGCAGATAGATCAACAGCAAGGAAAGGAGTTTCCATTCCTTGTGTGCTGGTCCAGCTCTGCACTGCGAAGCAGCCTGATGTTGTCTGGGCAGCCAAAACCCTCCTTGCTTCTGCCTGGGATCTGACAGCACCAGGAAAAACCTTCCTGGCTGCAGGGCCAGCTCTGGGCAGTTGTTATGGCCTGGACCAGCTGAGGAGCTTTCGGGGGAGCCAGGAATTGCAGCATTAAAAACCTACGGAAGGAACAACTGGTGAATGCTCAGACCGGATCTTGGCCGTGGCACCTGAGTTAGCCCCTCGCCCTGGCTGGCAGCACTGAGGTCTCCTTAGCAACAGCACTTCAATATTTAACACCAAATGCATGTGCCCAAATGACCTTCCAGGTCCTTTCCATAGTGTTGCTGCTGAGCTGGCTCCAGGAGCACGGCAGCTGCCAACTGAGCCACTGCCAGCTCAAGATTTCCTCTGCTTCTCCCATACGAGCACTCACTGGGCTTGCCATGATCTGGGGCTCAGCACTGGTGAGCTCATGGGCAGGGTGGAGCCTTCAGCAGAAACAGTGTCTGACCACGGGGGTTACAGAAAACCGAAGTCCAGAGGGTCCATGGATAGAGACCATCGTGTTGTAGCCACCAGATGGAGAAGGAGGAGATGTGCTTGGAAATGCAATCTGCAAAGAGGTGGAAAATACAGCTGGCAGGAAAGCCCTGATCCCATCATTGTCCTGACCTTGGGGAAGGACAGGGGAGATGGTCACAAACTGACCAGCTGAGCTGATGGGCAGCAGAAGCAGAGAGTGGTTCATGGACAGGGGAGGGCAGTGAGTCTGACTGGCCATGAGGAGCTAATGGAAGCTGAGGGAGACAAAGACATGGCCTGGAGGCTGTGCAGCCAGGATAATGGGCAGTGTCTGGGCTTGCAAGGGCAGACTCCAGAGAAAGTCAGCAAAACAGACGTGGAAGCTGCAGGAGCTCAGCACTTCTCACTTCAGTAAGTTGCTGTTTATTCTGGTTGTTATGAAAAGCAGGACTGACACTGCTGTCTGCAAACCATGGCTCTCCTTCCTTCCCTCCATCCATCCACTCACCCATCCCTGGAGTATCTAAGCACCTCCAAAGCAAATTGTGTTCATTTTCTATAGATTCATCCAGGAAACTCCAGCACTGCACCTGCCTTCACCCTGAAACCTCCCTCTGTGCCTCCGAGCATCAGTGTGCAGTCACGGGGTGTGCATGGAGAGGGAGCAGCCCTGCCCCAAGCAGGAGGTGGGGCATGCTTTATGAAAAGCAGTTACAGCCATTCTTGGAAGACTTTGGCTCCGAGCCCCTCTGCCACATTCTTAGGAGAGATCATATCAAAAAAACCTATTTTTACTAAAATTGTAGTGGTAACAGGCTCCAGATGTCTGTTGTTATGTAATAGGGTTTGTTTTAATGGATCCGACTTCCAGATGTGCAGCGTGGGCTCAGGGTGTCTGCTTGGTCCTCTGTGGACCAGGGGGAGCAGCCAGCTCTCCCTGCTGTGCCAGAGGGGGCAGCTGCCTCCATGGCAGATGGGATTGCTCCTGCCTCATGAGCACTTCTCTTCCTTGTCCTTTCTGGTACAGCTTTAGTCATCCTGGGCGCTCACCTCAGGTTCCACGTCTCATTCTGGGACAAAAGCAGGAAGGGTCACTGAGTACTGGTTTGCTCAGCTCTGCACGGGAAAGGAAGGAGCTCACTGGCAAGTCTGGGATGAGGAACAGTCCCTGGCAGCACTGTGGTCCTCCCATGGGACTCGTTGGGACTATCTGTAGGTATCACCATCACACACATGAGAAGTATTGTTTGGGGATTCTGATTAAGCAGTGACTGAAGATTGGAAGCTAAAGGGAATTAAGGGACTGGCCATGTCTTCATTTCCCAGGGCCCATTTTGTGCTTTCCCTGCCATGAGAAAAACTTGGGCAGGATAACTGCTAGGAGAAATGAACCAGACAGAGGTTTCCTCAAGCAGAAACATTTTTGACTTGGAAGTGAAGAGGAAAAGCATCTGAGGAAAGAGACTGTCACCTTCCCATGGAGCCTGTGGGAACAGCTCAGTAAAGACCAGTGGGACCAGCCCACACATCCTTCTGGACCAGTTTCTATGCTGTCATTGATGTTTTCCAGCTGAGCTCTTGCCTTGGTTCATCTTGCTTGGTGAGGTTCACTTTCCTGCTGGAAGCTGAAGGGAAGGTTTTTGAAGACATTTTGAGGCCTGGTGGTTTCCCCTTCCCTCAGTGCAGGTCTTGGTGCCACAGGATCAGTGCCTCCCTTCTCCAGCACTGCAATTAGCTGGAAACATTGGCTGCTCACCCCTTTGATAGGAAGAGCTCCAAGGAGGGATGCAGCAGACGTCTGGATCCTGCTAGGTGGACAGGGGGATGAGTGGTGCTTGCTAAGCCAAGGAGGATTTGAATTCAAAGTATGTGGCTCTGTGCCACTGCTATTAACATCTGCTAATGAAATGCTAAGACTTATTAAGTGTCCAGATTGAGGAGGGAGATTTAAAGGGATGTACTTGGACTGAAAGCAAGAGGCTTAAGTGCTTTCTGGAGAGCAGACGGAAGGGAACGCCCAGGGCTGGCTCCCCTGAGGAGAAAATGGAACTGCCACCTGATGACAGAGGGAAAGAGCTGGAGAGTCAATACCAACCCTGTAACACCCCATGGGACACGAGATGAGCCACAGCTCAGAGGAGAAGGGAGATCGGGGGGCAGTGACAGGTCTGCACCTGTGGAGGGGCACTGACCCTGCCCCAACATCACTGACTAGCCAGGCTGGGACCTCTGAGGCAGCTCAGAGGAAAAAGTGTGGTGAGAAAAGCTTCCTGTGGGTTTGCTGTGTCTCAGTTTGAACCTCCCCAGTACCAAAAAAATAAACAAAGACCAGTGGGACAAAACCAGCACTCATCTGGAGCCTGGGAAGTCTAAGGGGGAAAAGAACTGGTCTGGGTTCTTGAGTTCACATCCACTCTTGTGCTTGATTTTATCTGCAGCAGGGCTTTTGCAGAGCTGGGTTTGCTTTGCATTGCAGTCACGTGCCTGTCTCAGTGATTTGGTTTTCTCTCTGCTCTTTGCAAAGCAGCACAGGGCGGGCTCTGGGGCTCTGCTGTGCACATGAAGGAGGCCTCGGCCACGGAGTCAATTGGAAAGCCATCTGCTCCCACGAATGAGGATGTTTCCATGGTTTTATGAAAGAAAGGGACTCTTCTTCTCTCTTTTTCCTTTTTCTTTTCCTTTTCTTCCTATGAGGAAGCCATACGTGTGCGCAGACAGCCTTGCCAGAAATGTGGTGTTTATCAGAGGTGTGTTCCCCCATTGCCATGGGACAGAGCCTGATGGAGGGGTGAGAGGGGAGGGGAGAGTGGATATAAAGGCATCCCCAGCCCAGGAGACAGCCTATGGAAGGTGTGGAAACAAAGCTGGGCAGGGGAAATGAATGAACACTTCATGCCGGGCCCTTCCCCCCAGCACGTCCATGTGAAATGTGGAGATTAGGTGGAAAATCCATACAGGAGGGAAATGGATGCCTTTAGCAGAGCAGGGCTCCCCACAGGCCAGCTAATTGTTCTGAATGGATGTCCTGGCTCACAGACAGTCTTCTCTTAGTTTGTTTTCCTGCTTTGACCAGTGTTTCTGCTGTTAACCCTTCTTCCATGGGAGGACAGTGGGTGGGAAAGAGGGAACAGTCCCTACCCTGTTTAACCAGGGCAGCAACACCTGACCCCTCCAAGAGCTTCCAAAAGTCACAAGGGGGGAAAACATTTCGAGATGAGGTGTGAGAGGTGAACACATGGTCTGACAACAAACAGCCAAGGAAGGAGGGAAGCACTTTTGTTTGTTTTCTGGCCAGCTCCTGGACTGGCAGGGATGGGACATGGAGGAGACTGAATTAACTTCCAGGTTTAACCATTAGTTATTTTTACAGTGCAAAAGGATTTCTCCAATACCTTCAAATGTCAACACCCTTGGGGGAATGAAGCCTCATGTGGCATTCAGAGCAGGTGAGAAATGTGGAAAGATGAGCATGGAAGAGGTATCTGGGCACTTTTCCAATAGGAGATCACATCCACAAGCTGGCTGTGCTGGGCACACGGTGCAGGGAGAGGGTACTGCCCTCTGAGGCCCTGCCTTGAGCCACTCCAGCCCCCGGTGTGGCCTTCACACATGGTCTCTTGCATGGTAAAGAGGTGGTTCACAAGGAAAAGAGAAGGGACGGTTGTCAGACATGGGCTTAAACCAAGATGGGGAAAGCTGATGTCCTGGAGGATGTTCTTCTTGGTCAAGCACCCAGCTCATCCAAGTGACAGCTCCTCTGGGGACACCATTGCTTAGGGCCTGGGTTGCTCAAAGCAGCTTGGGAAGGGAGGAGGAAACATCCACATGATGGGAGAGGGGAGAGCCAAAGCCAGGAGCACTCAGTGCCCTGCTGGGACAGGCAAGGCTCAGCATCATAGCTTGCAGGCCAGGTGGGGAGGGTGGGACAGCCAGACTCAGCCCAGGGGTACATGGATCTGTCAGAGCTGCCATGAGGGACCATGGGGAGTCCTTCCAGCCAGCCTTGCTGAGAGCTGGGGATCAGGGCATGGGCAGGCAGGAGGGCACAGGGTAGGACTGGCAGGCCAGCTCTTGCTCAGCTTCACTCCCTCCCTGCAGCCTTGGGGCAGGATTGCTGCTGCTGTGCTGAGCTCCCAGCGAGGGTATCCCATGGCTGGGGAGAGCCTGAGGATGGCTGACAACTGCAGGCAGGCAGCAATGGTTCTGAGCTGGATCCTCCAACGCAGAACCTCACCCTGTCCTCAGGTCTTCTCCTGGACACCAGACAGGTTATGGCCACACACATCCCCACTCTGGCCAGCTCCTAACTGGATGCTAGAGGGATGAAGGAGAAGGCAAGCCCTTATCTCCTGCTTTGTCATAACCATCCTCAACACTTCTGTGGCAGACACATCCTACACCCCCTGCTACCCACTCACATCCACGACCTGGGGGTCCCAAGAGGTGCAGTAGCTCAGCAGAGGAGGGCAGAGCATGGCCAAGGCAGCATGTTGAAAATACAACCACTAATTACACAATGGGTTCCTTATGTTCCCTGGAAATGCAATATGTGGGAGGACTCCCAGCCAATTCATGTTTTAGGGCAAATCAAGGCAATATATTACTCGACTCAACTCCTAAATTTGGTCATACTTTAGCTGGTGTTTTCAGACGTTTGTGAGTTAGGTTGGCCAATGCCACAGAGAAAAGCCATGGGGCAATTATCCTAATGAGGAACAAATGCATTGCTTCTGCAAGTTATTTGGTGCTTGGAACAAGCCCTCCCCATTGCGTGACTGCTTTGTACAGAGTTAACCCCTGCCGAGACCTCTGGGAGGTCACTCTTCTGGAAGATGAGAAGGAAATTCAGTGCCCATCAGATTGCTGGGGTTAAACACTGCAATGCATGGAGCTTTCACAGCATCTGGCAGCAGCCTCAGTGGCTTCACTGGCACTGAGCAGCTTTTGCCCTTCACAGGGGTCATGGACAGGCTGTGTGTCCTACAGAGGTGTGAAGGACCAGCCTAGGAAAGCCCAGCTGCCTTTGGGCCCAGAGCAGCCCTGCAGAGATCACACAGCCTGGGCAGTGTGTCTTGGACAAGGCAGCATCCTCACCATGTGGATGAGCAAGGCTTCTCTTGCCCCTAGGTCACAGCCTGCAGGTGCTGGTGATGCCATGTGTGTGTCTCCTTGCTTTTAGGACCCTGCAGGGGAGCAGGATGAGCTCAGCCAAAGACCTGGCCCTTCCCAGTTGGCCACTGGCTCTGCAGACTTGTCCCAGCATCACACCCCCAGCACCCAGGGGGCTTCTGCAAGAGCCAGCAGAAACTCCTGGCCCTCTTGGCCCACCCACTATGCCTCATTTTCCCCCTTTTTGGCAACATCCCCAGGTGATTTAGAGGCAGTAAGGACCATCCTGCCTCTGACCATCCAGAATTTACAGCCTGCTCTTCCCTCAGCCTTGTTGGAGAGCCCATAGGCCAGTGGTGTTCAGGCTCTTGTGTGGCCTCAGTCATTGAGGAGACAGAACCTCATCCATTCCCCAGACTCAATTTCAGAGCTTTTAAATGGGCTTCCAACCCTGACATCCCAACATTGTTTTGGGGATCAGTGGTGACTGACTGCTGTCCCCACAGCTGGGGGTTGTGTGATGAGGGGGGCTCCAGCAGCTTGCTGCACCTTTCTGGCAAGCAGCCCCATCCAAAGCCAGACCCCCAATTTCTGCATGTCCACCCCCTCTCTGTATGAGCCTGTGGCTCACACCAAGCTTCCACCACCTGCCCCAGTCCCACAGGGAATGCTGCGTGGGTGACAAGGGACAAGGCAAGATTGCTGGGACAGGCACAGCCTGGCAAGCCCCCATCTGTGCAGGACTCCCTGGCCCGATCCACAGCAGCTGCAGGGGCACAGGCTGGAGGAGCTGCTTCTCTCCAAATCCTTTTTTGCTTTTGTATTTTTCTTTCTTCTTTTCCTGCCTTCTCCAGAAGGGTCCAGATGCCTTTACTTTGGCCAGGCTCCCTTGGCCAGCAGCCCACGGAGGCACCAGGAACGCCGTGTGTGAGTGCGTGAGCCTGTGTGTGCAATATTAATGCACAGAAATGGAAGACGACCAGCACATAAACATTCTTTACTGTTTGGGTCACAGCCCGGGGAGCTGTAAGAGTTTTTGTGCTGTTTTGAACACACAGACTAAATAGAGAGGGAGCAAGTAGAGCAGAGAGGATGAGAAGCTGGGAGAGACAGGGTGGGAGGATGAGCAGGAAGGAGAAGCGAGGAGGACCTCCTGCACACCATGAGGTCTGACAGGAGTGGGCAGGGGAGGTGTTGGTGCAAGGCTGGGAGTTCCCAAGGACACCCACATCTGCTCCACACAGAGGGCTAGGCTGGAGGTGGCAGACAGACCGGCTTGGGGCTGCTCATCACACATCTTTTTCCGCATTAAAGGTAAAATAATAACAATGATGGACATTGGCTGAAAGCTGAAATAACAAGGATTCCTGTGCAGATCTCGTTAGAGTGGCTTCAGTGTCAATTTGGGAATAAGGAGGAGGGGGCTGTGCTGGAAGTATTTCTGCAGCAGGCGAGGGGAGGACGGTCTCTCCGGAGCTAACAAGACCCAGCTGGCTCCCAACTGCAGCCGAGAGTGTTAAATCAGAAACTATTCCGTCAACAGCCAGTTTGGCCAAATATGAAACATTTCCAGGGAATCAATGGCCAGTGCTGGTGACGCAGAAGCCAATAGTCTTGACTTCTTTTCCAGAGCCTCCAGAAAAGCACTCGTCATTTTGGACTTAAAGGGACAGGCCGCACTTTTCCTGCTCATCTCGGGAAAAGCAACCCACATCGAGCAGCGAGAACGGCGGCTGGGCTGCTTTAATCCACTGGTTAATGCTTGCAAAGGGCCTCAGGGGGGTTGGACCTGCCAAGCTGCTCCACATGACAAATCTGAACTGGCCGTGTCCTCCCCAAATGTTTTCCGTGGAGATGAGCTCAGACGGAGGCCTTGAGCTCCGCGCAGCTGAGCTCCGACCGCTGCTGCCCTCATCCTGCACCGGCGTCTGAGCCTTTGACCCTCACCTGTGCAGAGCACGATGGAAACGAAATGTTCAGGCTGGGCCCATGGGCTCCAGGAGAGCAGGGAGTCACCAAACCCTCTGGCAAAGACAGGGCCGACCGGTGTCCACCTTTGCACTTGGTGACACATTTAATGTCTCAGTCTGCACGAGGGCAAGGCCAGCAGCAGGGCTGCAGCCAGCATGTCTCAAGAACATTTAGATCTTTTAGGAATAAAACAGGGCAAATGGTGTAACTCCTTCTCTATGTCCTCAGCCACTCAGGTCTTCTCCTACTTTTCAAGGCACTGAGATATCCCAGTGGTTTGTCCCAGCCTTCCTTCCAGCCTGGGTCACACTCATCCCATCCCAGCAGAGAAACAGCACCCATGGCACCTCACAAGGCACAGCTAAGCAAGGCAGGTAAATCATTAGAGTATAAAATAATGACCCCTGGAGATAATGAGGAATACATTGAGTGCCGGTAGCCTGGTGTGCAAGCTGCAGGAAAGTTTCCTTAACAGACAGAAGGGGTAAAAATGAAAAAAAATAGTATCAAATAATAGTAAATAACTTGACAATGCAGCAGTAAGGTCTGTGGAGCTGTACTTGCTGCTACTTGGCCTGTTTGGAGCAGGGCAAAACCTGCCCAGGNGGAGCTGTACTTGCTGCTACTTGGCCTGTACTGCTGTTTGGAGCAAGGCGAAACCTGCCCAGATCTGAGCTTTGCAGTGCCCATGCATCCATGTGCTTTGGCATCCTCCCTGTCTCAGAGAGCTCCTTCCCCATTCCTGCCCCTGATGGGTTACAGAGATCTTCCTCCCAAATGGCATCTGGTCGAGGACATGCCCACACCTGCAGCTTGGTGCTGTAAAAAAGCCCTAAAAACCAATCTCCCACCACGGTTAACCAGGATTTTCTTCCACATAGCCAAAAGCTGCTGATCAGGGCTCCCTGAAGCTCCCTGAAGCTCCCTCCCAAAGCTGTCCCGCTGCTGGGACACTAGTGACATGGTCTGGCTTTTCCCAGGGTGTGCTCAAGCACACGTGGCTCTTCCTGCTCTGCACAGCTCCCAGCTCCAGCAGGTGAAGGGCACTCTGCATCCACAGCATTGTCAGCTGAATGTGTATTCCCAGTCGTGCCTGGACTTTAAAGGCTGGGTTGGTGGTCTCCTCTGGTGATCATAGCTTTTATCAGGGGCCAGGGAGCTGGAAAAAGGAGCCAAGCATCCTGTTTCTCTTTTTCTGCTGCAAGCAGCCTGCATTTCCACCAGCTGCTCCGGCCACAAAAATAATCCTGGGAGTTCTCCTGTTGAACAAATTTGGGGAAAGAGTGAAGTAGATGGAGAGGTTAACCTGGGGTGGGAGGCAGCCAGAGGTTGGGCAGAATTAGAAGCAGGGGAGGAGGCATTTGGAGCTCCCTGGAGAAAGGGGCTCTGCTGGGGTATGGCAAGTGTGTCCCATTGCTTTAGGGGTGATCCAGAGGGCACTGGGGTGGCAAATGCCCTCGACATGGCAAGGGATCAGCAGGGCTCCCAGGCCCCTGGGGTGGCTCCTGGGCAAGAGCTCTGGATTCAGACTTGCCAGTCAGGGGCAGAGCATGGCAGGGAGACTTGCCAACGGGTGGAGAAGGAGATCGTGGTCATGTCACAAGGAAAACAGAGGATGAGCCACGAACCCACAAGCTGTGTCCTGTTCCCCATCCCTTGCACCCTGCTGTGCCTGCGCCTATCATTCATGCTGATGCTCCCCCTCCACCGTGTTTCCAGAGGTACTTCCAGCATGGAATGTTCTATTTAAAGGGTATTTTTCCTTTCTCTCTCCTTTTCCCCCCCTGCCCCGGTTTGAATGAGAAGCCAAGGGGCTGTAAAATGCAGAGTTTCCCACCTAGCTGAACCAGAGGAAATGATGCTGACAAAAAATTTAATTTACCCCATTGCAGCAGTAACAAGCACCAGTTTTTGGAGATGGACAGAAAAGCTGGAGTGGATGAGGTGGACCTTGGCTTGGGAGAAGAGGTGCTTGGCTCTCCCATTGCTTCCTAAGCATCATGC
Organism: Ploceus nigricollis; assembly: GCA_013399945.1. Lineage (NCBI taxonomy): Eukaryota > Metazoa > Chordata > Aves > Passeriformes > Ploceidae > Ploceus > Ploceus nigricollis. The sequence continues at coordinate 1,159,804 of VXBC01004055.1, read as the reverse complement.
AAGGCACAGCTGGGAAGATGCAGGGGGGTCAGAGCAAAACTGTCCCCACAGCTCCTCTGCTGCTGGCAGCTCCCAGAGCCCGGTGAAACACCTCGTGCCTCCAGGCACAGAGCAACCCCCGCTGGAGCTGAGCACGAATGAGCCGAGCAGAGCACGCCGAAGCTCTTGCACCTCCCATGGATCCAGGCCACCCCTCTCCGAATGGTTTCTCTGCCCGGGATGCCCCTGTGGAAGGGCTGTCCGTGCCGGTCCCTGCCCATCCCGGGGCTGGCTAACGGAGCAGCCCCACGCACGCCCGATCAAACCCGGTTTGAGTCGCCCTGGCGCTGGGCAGGGAGGTTAATCAGCTCCTGGGAAACCTGGGGAAAGCAGGCAGGGGGCAGCTCTGCCGAAGGCGCCAGGAGGAGGGAAACAGAAGCGCGCACGTCAGAGGTCACTGCTCTCGGGGGCAGCACCGGGAAGTCACCCGGGTCCCCTCGGGCAGCGGCTGCCAGGACCCGCCAGCCTGTCTGGGATGCAGCGCACCCTGTGCCGCACAGAGGGGCGATTCCCTTGGGGGATTAGGCTTGATTAATGCTAATTCCCCTGCTCTGCCGCATTTTTCCAGCCTTGCCGGGATGCTTGTTTCTAACACATGCTGTGGGAGCCGCTGTAATGAGTGGGCAGTGTTCCTGGTGGAGCTGATGATTGTCTCCCACTGTTTCTTGCTGTTGGGACAGTTATTTCAGGGAATACTTTGCTCTCAGAGTCACAGAGCCACTGATGGGACGTGAGCAGGCACCAGAGAGGGACAGTGAGAACCTGTACCCACCTGCTGCTGCTCCAAGCAGGCAGGGATCTGAGCCTCAGGAAGGCAAGAAACACCTCTGTGTCCTTGCAGGCACCAGGAAAGTGATGTGCATAGATGCAAAACAGGTCAGGGGCAAATCTCTGCTCCCAACAGAAGGACAGCTGGGCAGTCGAGGTATTTGGGGGATTTTGGCTCTCCTGAAAGCTTTTTTCAGACTCCAGACTGCCAGCATTGGGGTTGCAGTGAAAATGAGCTCTAGGACCATCCCATGTTGCAGGAGGGGTGAGCCAAGGAGTGCCAATGCAAATGCCTGGGGCAAGGGGCCAAATCCAGCTCCAGCTGAAGGTTTGGCTATGCTGGCACTGCCAAGGAACACAAATCCTGGCCCTGGATGTACTGGCCAGTGGGCAGATAAGAGGCAGCCCCTCCTCCCTGAGCAGTCACCACTCCACAGCATTCACAGGCAATGGGGTCTGACCAAATGCTGGAGGTCAGGACCTCCTGGAGTCACTGATTCCCAATTAACAAGTCAGCTGCACACCAAGATCTGCCAGGTTTTGCAAGAAAGCATCCAGGGACAGACACAGGCTGGCTCTGTGAGCACTGTACACCTTCACCATGGGACCCTGCCTCTGGCCACAGCCACAGAGCTCTTTCTGGGCCAGGGCCAAGCTCCCTGGGGTTGCTCCAGAGAGCAGCTGAAGATCCTGGACTTGTTTGCACCCTTCAAGCCAAGCACGCCAGGATCTTCTGCTTTGCTTCCGTTCTCTGGCCTGGGTGGATTTTGGGATAGCACTGTCTATCCTCAAGTCCTCAGCTGTTGAATGCCACTGCTGGACTCGTGGCTGGGATATTGCCCCCTGTACATGTTGTCCTCAGCCTCTGAGACTGTCCAAACCCCATGACTCTTCAAGCCTCAATTTTGGGAAAATTCTGGCACTTGCTGCTTGGGTCACTCTCATGCTGTGCTCTTCCCGTGCTGAGCTCAGCAATGGTCCAGTCACACAGGAAGATCCCCCTTTTATTCAGAACAAAGCAAACAAATAATTATTTTCAGGTGTTCTTGTTAATGGCACAACCTTGTTTGCAGTCCTCTTGGATATAAGGAATTCTGCCTCGGATGTGCACCATCCTCTCTGGATGATGCCTTAATGAGCTTCTAACAGCAGTGGTAGTCAAAGCATGACCTCTCCTGGGGCAGTGTCCTTCCTGAAGGCTGCAAACTGCCTTGGGGTTATAATTTTCTACATCACACTCCAGTGATGGGGAGTTTTAAATTCAGACTCTCCATGGTGAAATCTGGACATGCTGCAGCTCTGCCCCAGCAATGCCTCTAAACTGTGCTAAACTTGTGCTACTCCAAGCTGTGAAATATTTAGGATCTAATTGTGAGTTTACCTCCCCCTGCCCCAGATTCAGAAGCCACACTGGCCAGCCCAGTCAGCTTTGCATGCTGCAGCACTGGGAGAAAACGGAGATAAAAACATCCTGTAGGGCAGGAGCAGGATGGTGATTAATCCTTGGAAAAGGCTAACTGACATGACCATCAATAACTACAGTAACTTGTTATGGCTGCCTCATTCCAGGAGGATTACATGCCTGAACACTCCTTAAAACATCTAATGAATGTCATTTTGTTTTTACTCTCGGTGCTCATGCAAGTGAAGCACTCGGCAGCGCCGGCCAGAGCCGTGGGGAGAGCCGGCAGGGCTGCTCCAGCTTCCCACACGCTGATCCTCTGCACCTCCCTGCTGACCTGGAACATCCTTGCTGGGTGCTCCTGCTTTCCTGCTGCCAGCTCTGTCCCACCAGGATCCTTGCTGTGGCCAACTGCTGGCTCTCCCTGCCTTCAGCTGGCTTGGGTGACACCTGCCTGCAGGACACCTTCCCCGTGGCACGGGCACTGTGGCTCTCACCTCGCTCCTGATTGGAAAGCAGAGTTTTAATCAAGCAGAACATGGGTCAGATTTTCCTGCCTCGCCCCCATTTTGGGGATTTCTATGGGAACATTCACAGAGAAAGATGGCAAAGGCACAAGGGCTGACACAAGTTGTGTTTCACAGCATCCCAGAAGGGTTTGGGTTGGGAGAAGCCTTTCAGACCATCTATTCCAACCCCCTGCCATGGGCGGGGACACCTTCCATAGAGCAAATTGCTCAAACCCTATTGGACCTGAACTTGAACACTTACAGGGATGGGGTTTGTCTGCTCCACCCTCAGATTTCTCCTCCTTGTCCCTACTGAGAAAATCAGCCACGAATCTGCCACTGAAGGCCAATAGCCACGAGCCCTGCAAGCCAAGGCAAGGTGTGGAGTGTCCAGAGAGGGTTTTCCAGCCCCAAGTTTGTCTTGGTATGCACCACCCCAGCCGTGAAAGTTACTTGCATCTGTGAGATCCATTTCCTCTTAATTTTGCCAAGGAATGTTCTCTAAAAAGGAAGAACAGCGAAAGCAAAGCTGTGAAAGGTGTGTTTTGCACTGCAGGACCATATCATTTGGCCTCTCCTGAGCAGACAAGCAATGATGAACTGCATCCCAGCAGGCTGGGGCTAGGAATCACTGCGGAGGTGCTCACCTCCCTGCCACATTTCGGGGAGGGGCAGAGGGAGTTTTGGCAAAGGTTGTGTACAGCTCCAGATCCTGAGGGTTAATTCTCTGCCTTGTTGCTGCTGGACAGGGGCATTATCAGTGAAATACAGGGGCCACTGTTTTTCTCTAAAACCCCTCCATGAATCCGTTGTGGCTCCAAGGAAGGCTTTTATATTTTCTGCTGGCAAGGCTGTCTGGATTCATTCCAGACTCTCCCCTCATCCCCACACCAGGGGCAGCCAGCACTCCTGCCTCACCCTGCTGTGGATTCATTTTTTCAAGGTGCTGACAGTTTCTTGCCTTCTGATGCTGTGGGAGACTTTCTGGATCCTGAACAAAGGTTTTTGAAAATGTCTGGAGATGCTCTCTGGAGTCACAGTGTCTGACCCCACCGACAGTCTGCAGCCATGCAGAGAGACCTTGGCACTGACGGGGACATCAAAGCAGATCCAGACTCTGGGATCGCACCCCGCTCCTCCCCACATCCTGCCAGTATGAGCAGCCTCACCAGTTAGTTACTGGGATTCCTCAAACACGAGGCTGTCTGCAGAGTGCAGCCGAGCCCAGCCCCGTGCACAGCTCACACCTGACCTTCCCTGATTGCTGCAGCCCTGGACTTGGCTTTTCCTATTAGCAGAGGACCTTTCTGTTGCTTCTTGTACTCTCAGCCTCATACTTCAAATTCCTTCGCAGCTGTGTCTGGTTTTCATTTGAACATATTACATTTAGATAGATCTATCTATATATAGTACAATGAGAAAGGATTTTCAAGGTAATAAATGGAACAGGCGAGCCTAATTATTCAGGATGACCCAATGCAATTCGGTAAGTCCAGCGAGTTGTTTATATTGGCAAGATGAGAACAAAATATCATTGGATATGGTCATTACTCTTATAAGATTTCAATATATATACATTGTCAGGAGTCCCTGAGTTATGAAGTCCTCCTCACTGGAGGAATAAACATGCTGGGTAGTAATCCTGGAAGCAATCAAAATGCCTTCAGCTCGGTGCCTGCAGAGCCCCTCTCTCTGCAGCCAGCCCTGAGCCCGTGGGCCTTGCTCGCAGCCCAGACTCACCCACAGATGGTTTATCTCGCTCTGAGGCCATGGGCAGAGCTTGGAGAGTGAGCAGAGAGGCAGAAATAGAATTCTTGGCGTTTCAGGTTGAATTACTGGAGCTGTCTATGACTGGCCCCACTGGTCAAATAGGAAAAAATAACATGAGGGAGTTGGCTTCGCTTTCAATATGGCTGGGGGAGCCTGACGGGTGTGTGCTCCTGCCTGCTGGCCTGGGAATGGCCTCAGGTGCTCTGGGATGGGGGAGGCAGGACTGGCTGCTCTTTGTCCAGGACATCCCACCTGGGGACGCTGCCCCTATTCCCCACCCAGCTGAGCATGCCTGGGCAGCAGCTCCTCCATTTGTGGTTGCAAGAGTGAGCTCTGCTGGGAAGGATACATGGAAAAGGGCTGGCCTCCACTCCTACCTCTTGTGCACACCTTCCTGCCACCTGAGAAAACTTCTGGAGCTTCTTGATTGCCATCCCTCGCCCATGATCCAGGGAAGTGGGGCACTGTGGGGCTGCAGGTTAGGGCAGCACTGACACAGCAGATGCCAGGAGTGCCACATCAGCCCTTCAGCTTCCACAGGATGCCTCCAGCTGCACAGGAGCCTCTCTGTGATGGTGAAGCTCCTCCAAGAAACAGGGCCAGCTCCTGTGTGCAGCCCTGGGTTTGCCTCTCCTGGGACCCCAGGGACTGTCACAGGGTGCAGGGGCACCGGGGCTTAAAATACCCATCAAGTCCCAGCCGTGGTTACTGTCTGTCCAGTGACACACAGCTCAACCCCTGCTTGTTCCCAACAGGGCACCCAGGAAACTCCTGGCAAGGTTCTCCAGTGGCTAAAGGATTCACCCCTCAGCTGGTCCTGTGTCTGGGGGGTATAAATCAGCCCAAAAGACAGCGTTTCTCTTTCAGGGAGAAGTTAACTTCCCACTGAATACACTGAGCTGACAAGCAGTGAAGCCTTGGCTGTTTACCCCAGAGCCCAGGCGTCATGGTCCACATGGCTGGAAGTCTCAGCAGGGCTTATTCACTTTGATTTTACACCAGGGTTAACTAGACCCCGGTAATTATCCCCTTTTAACAAGGCAGTGTTTACACCTATGAGAAAGGGTCAGCTCCTGGCTTGCTCACTTCGGCTGGAAGGAGAGTATTGCTCATGGCAGCTGCAGAGGTGATGTGACCGTAGGGGGGAAAGAAAAGATGGGAAGAAAGAAAGAAGTGGAAATAGGAAAGGTGATCTTAAAGCTCAGATGAAAAGTATCCCTCATGATCCTTGACTCCACAGCTTGCTCCCTCCCCATCCCTCCTTCCCCCACCAGGATGCGATGCAGCCTCGGAGTGCACACAGAGATAGTTGGAAGCTGGGATATGTTGATGGATTTCTTAGCTCCTGGGCTATTAAATGTCTGGACCAGCTAATTTTAAAGCAAACAAGCAAAGGCCAAATGACAAATTGTTTGGGAGGCCCTTCAGGAGGAGGAGGGAGTTTTACGACCACCAAGGGCACAGTTGCTGCCATTAAATCTGTGGACAAAGGGGAAAAATAAGATCTGATTTATTTGGTGATGGTGGAAAATATTATCCAAGCTATAATTTATTGATCATTGCATCCTCCCAGTTTTCAAGGCCTCTTTCTCGTGCATATGGAACATATACATATTTTTCTGCACTTATGAAGCTGAATACATAGTGGCTCCTGCACCTGAGGAATTTTTGCATGCTCTGCTGGCCGTGGGGCAGGAGCCAGCAGAGCAGGACTGTGGAGCAGCTCTCTACAGTGAGGGACAGGTCACCATGGGGCTGGGGCTACTCTTCAGTCAGGCAAGGAGATGTGGAATTACTGGGAATCACTTGACCCTGGCAGGTTTCTTGCCTCCTGCTGGGCACTGATCACCAGGTCACTGCTGCAGGATCCTTCCTCTCCCATCCTGCCCCCCTGACCCTGTGCCTGCCCTGCCTGCTGGTCCCCAGAGCATGGTGGAGACCCAGAATTGTGTTTGGAAAAACCTGCAGGATCACCAAGTGTGACATAGACATGGGACATAGACACCATTAACCCAGCACTGCCAAGGCCACCACTGACCCCTGTCCCCAGGTGCCACATCTACACATCTTTTAAATCCCTCCAGGCATGGTGACTCCACCACTGCCCCGGGGCAGCCTGTGCCAAGGCTGGATAACCCTTTACATGAAGAAATTTTTCCTAATCTCCAGTCTAAACCTCCCCTGGCACAAACTGAGGTAATTTTCTTTTGTCCTGCTGCTTCTTGCTTAGGAGAGACCAGCCCCTACCTCATGTCCACAAGGAGGAATGCTGTCCCTGGGCAAGGACAAACTGGCCCAAACAGCCCTGCACACCCGTGGTGAGGGGAAAGCAGACCTTGAGGAGGTTTAGTCTTTGCAAAAGGGAGCAGGGGCACACAGCAGAGTACTGTCAGCAGCGTTCCCCAGTGCTCCCAGCCAGGCTCAGGGGCCCGTGGAGCCCAGCTGCCTCCGTTACCTGGCTCAGGGAGCAGGATTGCTTCCCACAGCCAGCACGGGTGGTGGGAGCAAAATTCAAGATGGCAAATGAAAAGAGGGCAGGTTTGGGCCCCTGGGAGCCTTTCTGGAGCTGGAGGCTCTCTAAGCCAGTCCATCTGGAGAAGAGAGAGCCAGGCTCTGCAGGGATAGCCGGAAATAACAGCAATTTATGCAGTTATGTTTCCAGATTTTTTTCCTCTAACTATCAAATAATACCATAAGGAAAAAATAAAAAGAAAAAAAGGAGAAAGGAAATAGAAAAAGCAATATAGGGAGCAGAGCTTTTAATCCTCTCTGCGTTCCCAGAGAAATCCAGGGGCTCTTTCCACCCTTTAACTCACTCCTGCTCTCCATTAAAGCCTCCAGTAGACCCAGGGAGAGGAGCCCAACCGTTCTACACACGTTCTGGGACACCTCTTCCCTGTGCAAACAATCAGATGCAAAACCTGTCCCCTGCAGCTTTGGGGGGTGACCACGGTGTCCCTTCTGTGGCAGGTGACATTTGCAGAGCCTCACACTCCTCCAGCCTGGCAGCCCAGGGAAAGCAGGAGCTGGTGCTGGGGATCCGCGGGAGCCAAGCACTGCTCCTGGAGCAGCACGGAGATCGTGGCCTCCCACCGTGCCAGGACGGTGCTCCCGCGGTCAGAGCCGGCATTGCCCGGGCTGTGTCCGTCCCGGCCGGCGTTATCTGTGCTGCTGGGCAATGACAGGAAAACAGCTTTTACAGAGGCAGCAAAGGCGCCCAGCCCTGCTCCACAGCCGTGTGCTACCTCCGAGTGCCGAGCTGGGAGCGCTGCAGGCGCTGCGGGAGCTCGGGATGTGCTGTGGCTCGGAGCAGAGCCCTGCTCCCCCTGCTCTCTGCAGAGCAGCCCAGCCCAGGGGCTGTGCCCAGCTGTGAGGGCTCGGAGGTGCCTGCATCTCCAGCACCCTGCTCGGAGGAGAGCACAGGAGAAGGGCAGCAGGGAGGGCAGTGAGGCAGAGAGCCCTGCGAGCACAGAGCCCTGCCGTGCCTCACATCTGTTTTCCTTGATTTGGGGAGCAAAGGCCGGGGCAAAGGTGGGCTGCCCAGACCACCCACAGCCCTTGGTGGTGACAGGGAGTGATGAGCCACAAGGGACCTGCCATCCCCTCCCCAGCAGAGCCACAGCCAGGCAGGGCATGCAGAGGGGATGAGCACAAGCTGCAGCATGGATGGATTCCTCTGGAGGTGCCTGGCTGCTCCCAACAGCCTGAGCATGGGTGAGGGCCTGGATTGCCTGGACAGCAGGGTTAAATCCAATCAACAGCACAGTCTGCTTTTCCTCTAGCATAGCATCTGGAAATGAGCTGAGGAAAACATTTTTGGGTGAATTGAGTGCTCCCATTGCACCTATCAGGTTGGGAATCAGGGAGAGGATGGATAACTGTATCCCCCCACCTGTCAGGCAGAAAATAAACAGTGCTCAGAGAGCTGCTGGAGCTCTTGCCTGTGACACAGATGGACCAGGGTACAGGTCCTCATACCCAAATCTCCTCTTTGGAGACCAGTGAGAGTATTTAAGTGAATGGAATACCCCAATGAATGCCTCTTCCTAAGGCTCCTCTCTTGCTGGGGTAAGAGCATGTGGTACCCAACCAGACTGTCCTGATCAGTGAGGAGAGGGGGCCCTGGGAATGATGATTTCCTGCCTCAGCCCTGAATTAAACAGCAAATATTTTTTTCTTTTCTTGGAACAAACTGGGAAGAGAGTTGTGCTGCTTCCAGGAGAGAGCAGAGCCTTTCAGCGTGCTCATGCATCAGCTGGACTCGATGCCCAAAGCACGGTGCAGGATTTCTGGCATCACCCAGGCTTGCTGGACGAGCTTCCCGAGGGACAGAGAGAGCTCGAGGTGAGCCAGCCCCTGTCAGCACAGACCCCCCTCGATGGGTGCAGACAGAGGACATGCAGCCCTCACGCTGTGCAAACAGCAAAGGATCTCTCTTGGCACTGGAGCTGTTTTCCCTTCCCAGAGTAAAATGCCCAAGTGCTTGCTATATTTAGACCCCGGGGTTTTTCAGGAAACACAAAGAAGCTTGCGTGAAGCTCCATATTCACCTCTGGAGATTGCTCCTGGCCTCCTGACTAGGGCTGGCTCCAAAGCCCACCATTGCATCGGCGCCAACCCCACGTGTCCTTCCTGCCCCACCAGGCCTTGGGGGTCCCTGAAATGCCCTTGGCCCAGGGCAAGTTCTGTGGGCTCTGACCAGCCCCCTTTGCACATGGGGAAAGGCTTGGGAAAGCCGGCAGAGGGCCAGGGCTGCAAGGGAAAGAGCAGCAGTGCCTGACTCCTGCTGCCACCCAGCCCTGGCAGCGAGGGCTGCTGGTGCTGGACGGCAGAGGGCACTGGAGGTGGCGAAGCCATCCCATAAAAAAGCTTCTCCAGCCTTTAATGTTTTTACCTCGAGATAGAAAGGAAAAGGTTGCATTTTTGACTAAGTGAAAGGCTAGCCACCCCTCCTTGGGGTGCCGGGGCGCAGCTGCAGGGCAGCCCTGCCTCCAGCGCTCCCCTTTCCCAACTGGATGGATTCCCAGCAAGGAGCAGCAGGAGAAATCTTGGCTTCTGGTGGGGAAAGGCAGCCAGCGGCAGGGAAGGGCGGGGAGGGAGAGCGATGCATTCCCAACGTCGAGCGCACCATCCTCGCAAGCATCCCCGTAATTGCAGCCACATGCTGGCTCCCACAGCCCTCGCCTCCGAGCCCCAGACCCCCTTCTCCGCTCCTGGGGCTGCTGTACAGCCCTCCCCGACCCAGACATGCCTTTCATCTCCTGCTTTAGGCCGGGAGAGAGCTGCACCCGTTCTGCATCACGGACCTGTAAACCCAGCGGGGCGGCGGGGAATTTCCAACACACCCTTAAGCCACAGAGAAATACGATGGACCCTGGATTATAGCGGTCCCCAGGCCCTTCTTTCTCTTTCTTTCCTCCCTCTCTCCTCCAACATGAATATTTATCCCCTCGTCTGGGCTGTCTTCTCGCCGGCCGTCGCCATCGGCATTCCTGCAGGAATTCCTCCTTCTGCCGCCACCGAGTGCAGCCCGGGGCCGGGGCGAGGGGGAGGCAGCCCTTTTCATTCCCAATCCCCCCATCCTCGATGGAGAGTAAACATTGTTCCTCTCACAAAGGCGGGCATTGTGGCAGGACGGGGGGAAGGCGAGCGGGAGGAGGCGCGGGGGAGATGAAGTGCGAGCCGGAGGGAGGGAGGGCACGGGAGAGCCCCCTGAGAAGAGGGCGAACGGGATGTGAATATAAATTCTGTAAATATTTTCTTTAAGGTGCCGCATGTAATCCCAGGAAATAGATCCAGTTTCACGGGAGAGTGGGGGGAGCGGGACTGACTTTGCCGCGGGTTCCTCCACGTTGATTGAAAACCTGATGGAGAGGTGGGGGGAGCACCCCAGGCAGCTCGGGAGAGCACCAGAACCTCCCTCTGCCACCGTTCTGCCTTCCCTCCACGCCCAGGCAGCTCGGGAGAGCACCAGAACCTCCCTCTGCCACCGTTCTGCCTTCCCTCCACGCCCAGGCAGCAGGCAGCAGTGCCTTGCCCCCCGTGCTGTCCCCACTTGCACTCTTTGGGCTCTTCTCCCTCAGGACAACACCTGGCCAGGATGGTAAAGCAGGGGAAAAGGAGGTTCAGCCCTGCAGCAAAGGGTTTAGACTCCATCAGGCCCATGACCCTGAGCAGGGACAAGGTTCTGGGTTGAGGTGTGGGCACGTGGCACCCAAAGGAGGGGTAGGGACAGCTCAGCCTGGCCATGACCCAGTCAGTCAAGCACAAAGCTTGGCATTTGTCTAAAGGGGACAACCCTGGTGACAGTGTCCCATGGACAGCAGCAGCAGCAGCCATGGGAGAGCCCCACCATCCCCTTTCCTGCCCAGGAGCTGCTGTGCCCTTTCCTCACCCACCTGGACCAGCTGCCCTTTGCCAGGGAGGGTACAGGAGGTGGGATGCCTCGGGCTGGCACTGCTGGCCATGCCAGGGGGACACTGCTGCCTGTCCCCTGGATGGGGCAGGGGCTTTCCCAGCCCTCCCACAGAGCTGGTCTGGGATGATGAGCCTTTACCCTGTTCCAGTTGGACGAGCCATTGAGTCTCCTTCAGAAAAGGATTACCAAAACATCCAATTATGCTTTCCTTTCTGCCTGTCTCCCCTCCTTTGATGGTCTTTGTCATTGTATGAAACAACTGTGTCCAGAAGTCAGGCTTTCCATGAGCACTGCCCATGAAAGTCCTTCCCATGGAAGTCCTGGGCATGTGGAGAGTTACCTTCCCTGGTGATTCTCCACATGGCCAGGTCCATCCCAGGAGCCCCATTTACCCTCCTGCAGGCACAGCTGCTCTCCCCACCCCACAACCTGCTTGCTTTAGGGCTCTGAGCAAAGCACCCACTGCTGGGCAGGAGCCAGGACCATTCTCTGCACCCCATCACTCCTGTGGGAGATCATCCACATCCTCAGCTCTGGCCTCTGGGGCAGAGGACCTCCCGATGCTTTTGGTTATCCCACATCATCCCCTCACAAAGGGCAGAGGCTGGGGGGCAACCATGCTCCACCTGCTCCCTGAGCCATGTGCAAGCACAGAACCCCCTGGTTCTAAGGCATTTCTAGGAATTCAGAAGTTACTCTCTATAATTATTATTGTCCCCTTGCTCACAGGGGATCCCTGCCACCACCAGCTGGTCCCCCAGGGCCCCAGGGGAATGAATGCATGCTATGGTCAGTCCCCTTTCACCAGGGGCACCATGAAATGTGACATTGGTGGTGGGGCAGTGGGAGGTCAGAAGTAAAACCGCATTGCAGGAGAGATTAGAGCTGTTCAGGGAGGTCCCGGGGGGCTGCAGGGGGCTGACCCAGAGGTGTGCCTCACCCTTTCACTGCCAGGAGCATCCCTGCACACTTCCTTCACTCCTCCTGCCCCAGTTCCTGTCGCTGGCTCATATCTGAGAGGTGACGTGGGGCTCCCCAGGCCTTTGATCTGCTGCAGCACAGCTGTTCCCAGACCTTTGTGTAAGGGACAAGAAATGTGACTGAAATAACCCACAGAGTGAACAGAAGCAAGTGTGAAAGGCTATAAATAAATATGACACAATAGCTGTGGTCACTGCTAAAGAAGTTTTAAATTGAATTGATGGTATAAATAGAGTGGAAAGCAAAGATGCCACCAGCAGGTGACATGGATTTGAGGTGGGGAGCGACCAGGGTGATGCAAGTGCAGACACATGGAGGCCCCACGTGTTCTCATTGCCCTGCTCCATCCTTGCTGTCTGTCAGCCATGGAAGTGGTTGTTTTGCCCTCTCCTGCTTTACTGGGGATGTTGAGCAACAGCCAGTACCCAGCATTGAGTCCTCCTGAGGGTCAGAGTGCCCCTGAGAGGGGAGAGGGCTACAGTGGCATGGGGAAAAGCCAGTGGGACCAGAGGCTCCCCTTCCTGACCTCCCCTTGGCCATGCTGGACCTGGATGATCCAGGCAGGGTGGGATGTGCCAGCCCAGCCCTCGAGGTACATGAAGAAGGTTGAGCCCCTCTGAGGGATGTAGAAGCTCGGGCCCCTCTTACCACCCTCCCAGAGCCCCCTTGGACAGCTGACAGCCTCACATGTAGCCTCCATGCAGCCATTAAATGGAGTTTACATTTCATTTTCAGTGTTTAAAATCTTTTCTCCCTTTCCTTTCCCTTCTTTCCCCAGCAGAGGTGTTATCCCTTGCTCCAGCAGGTCCTGGCCCTTCATGGGGCTGCAACACTTGGCAAAAGAACTGTACCTGCATTGACTCCCTTGCTGGCTGATGCAGAAGCCTTGTGAGCTCCTTAAACCAGCCATTTTGCACCTATCCCCCAAATTCCAGAGGCACAAATGCTCAATTCCAAACCCAACTGAGAGTGCAAGGGCTGCTTCTGGTATAAGCACTGCACTTCCCACGGAACCAGGGCACCATCCCATGTGCTTGGCCACAAAAACAGACCAAGCAGCAGAGCCAGGGACCTGCCCCCCCTTGGCTGACCTTACTCTTCTGGGCACAGCAATTCAGCAATACCCCAGAGACTCTCAGCAAATGCTGAACACTGAGATCAGCCATGGGAGATCCTGGTGGGGACAGTGATGTGCTGCTGTCCAAGCCATGCCACAAAGGGGCTCACACTGCCAACCTCCATCAGTGCCAGCACAGGATGCTGCCAGCTCCACAATGCCCAGCAGCACGTGGGAGGACATCCCATCCGTGGTTGGTGGGGCAGAGCCCTCTTCTGATTTCATCCATGGATGATTTGCCCAGCTCAGATTCACAGCAATCCTGGCAGGCTGCAAAACTTCACCACTCTTTTCTCCCTCTTTTCCACCTTCCTTGCTGTGGGTCCAAACCAATCTCTCTCCCAGTGAATATTTTGGGCAAACACCCCCCTTGGTAGAGAGTTCCAGGCTGGGTTCAGCTCCATGCCCGGGCGCAGCGGGAGAACAGGGGGGAACGTGTGGGAAGGGGCGAGGGGCTGCAGATCAGGGCTGATATGGCCTGGCATTTTGGCAGAATTTTCTAGGACAGTTTGTACAGTGTCTTCCCCATACAATGGTTATGTCTAGCCACTGCGCTGCAGCTCTCATTTCCATGAGCGAGGAATTCAACCGAAAAGTAAACAGGAAAAAACGTTACATCTCACAGTTTATAAATATATACGGAATTATTTAGGCAGTCAGGCCAATTTGCACAGATGCCGCATATATGCTGTGACAGATCTCTGTGTTGTTTTGGAGCCACCCCTTGTGAATGGGAAACAGGGCTGGTTTCTTGCCATGTCTGCATGAAATATCAGTATCCTTCTGCAAGCTGGCTGCCAGCAGCGAGTGCTCCGGCTCTTGGGAACAGCTCTGTGAGCTGATGTGAGCTATTTGCACGTAGTGCTCACAGACTCGAGCCCCCACCTTTCCACGTTGGGCTGCACAAGGCCTTGGGAAGAGGCAGGGGAGTTTTTCTTGGGGATTGCATTGGGGATTTCAGCCTGGAATCCGACGGGACAAACCGTGCTTTGGTGGGATGGGGGCAGGATTGCCCTGGCACAGACATCTCCATGAGGGTGAGTCAGCATTCTGGAGTCCCAGTTCCCTGTGTCTGACAGGCTGGAGCCACGGGTTCCCAGGGCACAGGCAGGGCAGAACTGCCTCCAACCCCACACTGCCCAGGGGAACAAGGGACCTTAGCCCTCATCCCATCAACCTCCTCCACAGGGAGCATCCCACTGTGCCCCAAACCTGGAGCCACAGTTCAGATCAAAATGATGGGAGTGGGCTTTTTCACTTCCTCCCCCTCTCACACCCAGCCTGAGCCCAGAGGTTTATTCAGCCTGACAGGCGAGTGACTTGAGCATTCGAAGCGATGTCTTAATTGCAGGACATCCTCCACGGCGTTTTCTGGCTATGGCCAGTAAAAGAAACTTCTCTTTGCCGTCCTCCCTGTGCCCCCCCAGCACCACTGAGCCGTGCCGAGCCACGAGAGCTGCTCAGACAGTGGGGATATTGTTTTGGCCATTGCCTGAATGGCCCAGCCTCCTCAGCTGTAAAATTACCTAGAGGATAACTAAACAAATCCCAGACAAACACTTCTTTAAAGGCACTGCTTACTTTGCAGCAGCCATTTCCCCCTGCCCGCCACATGTGCTCATGCTGGGTTTTCTTTTCCTCCTTCTCTTAAGGGTGACGCAGTTGCAATGCCCTTGCAGGACATTGGATGGGGAAGAAGGGACATGAAGGGACATGGGGGATGCCATGGGCTCTTCTGGACCAGGCTCTGCTCAGCCCAAACCCAGGAGATGGAGACCTTGCAATGCCAAGGCATCCCGAGCAAACAGGGAGGCAGAGAGCAGCTGTGTTGGAGCTGGGAGGAGGATGGTGTTCCTAAGGGCTCAGCTCTGACCCATTGCCTGCAGGGTCTGTCTGGGGTTTTTCCCAAAGGAATACTGGTCCAAAGTCCACTGAAGCCAGTGGAAAAGCTGTCCCAGACTCCAGCACCATGCATGACCCACGGGGGTTGCTGAGCTCCTGGGGACAAACCCAAGAGTTAAGGGATGATAAAACCCCTCTGGACTGTACTGGTTAAATGGGGAGGTCAGGACAGGTCCCCTCTGGGAGGTTTTGCTGCTTTCCAACTCTCCCTTATAAATAGGAGAAAAGTTCTGGCCAAATCCTCCTTCAGAGTCAATCTAAGCATTTCCTGAGTCGGTGTTGATTTCACAGATTAAAGCTGGTCAAAAACAACCTGGTTGCAATCCAGACAGCATTAATTTTAGGAAAAAGACCTTGAGGAATTTCCTTTGAGTTTGTTCTGATGGTAGGGCCTGCGCTCTTCCCACCCAGAACCTTGTTTGCTTTTGGAATACGTGCAATAAACACATGAACATCGAGCCCCAGCTACAAGCAGGNTTTTTTTTTTTGTGTAAAAATATGGGTTACTAGTTAAGCTGAGATTATGCCTTTAATTTCAGGTCTGCCAGTGAGCCACTAACCCAAAGTACAACTGCACCCAAGTTTCCATGTTCATGAGGGCTGCAGTAAAAGCCTGGGCTTTGGCATGGGGAAGCAAGACAGGAATTTAGGATCAAAAATCCCATTGATCCCACAATAAAGGGATATTAAATAAATCCCTCTGTATTCCTGCAGCCTGTCAGAGCGAGACTTTCCTTTCTGTTGCTGTTGATCCATTCAGAGAGAGTGTGCCCTTGCAAAGACAGGGCTGGAAACCTAAAACACAACACCACAGCGTGTGCTCTGAAAATATGCACAGCCCAACCAAGGCAGATCCCAAATTTTGGCAGATTCCTAAGATCAGGAAATTCCTTGAGAGTTCAGGAAATTCTCCAAGACTGAACCCAAGCTATTTCACTTGCAGAAGATATCAAGTTCTCCTCCTCCTCCTCTTTTTTTGTTTGTTGGTGATGGGTCAGTGGGAGCTTGGCGAGCGCACGTTGCTGTACAGTGAGGCAGAGGATTAGCAAACCCTGCCGAGGGCCAAGCGCAGATGCAGGGCCTGCAGCAACAGCTGCTTGCAAAGGGAAGAGGGTGAAGCCAAGTGTCAGCCATGAGCTCCAAGCAGGTCTGGAAGGAGCCCAAGCTGGTATCAGTTACTCTTTCTTCCCTGTGCATAAATAACCACCTGTTATTTATGGCCATTCTCATCGCGCCCGCGTGCCTGCGGTGTCGCCTCAAGGGATGGGGCAGAGCTGGCTGCAGCAACAGGACATGAAGGGCCCCTCTTTGAACCCAAAAATAACTGCCACTCATCCCCTTGCCTCAAGTGATGTGGATGATGGCAGGGTTTCAGCCCAGCTGTTCCCACATTTGGTATATCCAGAGTCACCCAGTGCTTGGGGACATGTGGGAGCTGTGCTGCCCATGGCTTGGAACAAGCAGGTCATGGCCACAGCCAAGAAAAAGCAGGGCTGAGATATGGGAAAACTTCCTGCTGTGCCAGGACCCCATCTCCAGGCAAAATGTCCATGGCTAGGCAAAAATAGGCACAAAATAGAGAATCAGATGTGCAGGATAACTTATCCCAGGTGGGCTGCTCTCCATCATTCACCACAGCAACATTCATTTGCCACTGGGACAATCCTCATCCAAGCAGGCTGTTGGTGCATCCCGGGAAGTTCTATGTGGCTTGTGCCTCTAAAATGCAGGAGATGGGGGAGGCACAAGGAACAAACCTCAGGCTGCTTCTTCACAGAGCCCTGCAGCAGCCTCTGCATTTGGCCATCACCCCTGTGGGCCCACCATGTACAGGGAAACCTGTATCCACAGCTGTCCCTCATGTCCCTCTCTCTTGCTGAAGTCACCCCAACAGACCTGGCTTGCTGTCCTTCCCTTGCCTGCATGAACCAGGTGCCTGTGGGTGAATTAAAAAAAAAATCACCTAAGAAGTTTGTTTGTATTATTGCCCTTCAATATTCCCCACATCCCAAAGAAAAAAGTATTTCCTTTCTGCTCCTGCGGTGCTTTTCTTCCACTGTGTGCAGCAGTGAGGTCACTGAGCAGAAGTTTTGTGACTCAGTTGCTGGGTGGCTGCCATCATCCCGTTCCCAGGAAAGGCAGAAGGTGACTCAGCTGGACATACAGCTAAGGAAGGATATGGATCTTCCTAAAATCCAACGGCACAGCTCTGCAAAGACCAGGCTGAGCCATGCAGAAGCAATCAAACACATCAGCTGGTTTGGGCTGGAAGGCACCTTAAAGATCATCTAAACAGTTCTGGGGTGTTTCTTTAACCCAAAAGCAGTGAAATTGTTTCTTGCACCAGGGACAGTCCCTAGAGGACATTGACACAGGAGCCCTGAAGCCACACAATTCCCCAAAGCCAGGGCTCCTCAGGCCCTGCAGACAGCAGAGCCTGCAGGATAATGTGATGCTGCTGGGGATGAGCTGGCACCAAGCCCTCTCCCAGATCCATGGGACTGGCATCTCAGACACCTCTTCTCATGGCTGATCCTCTGTGAGGGCACCAGGGACCCCCATGGTCTCAGCCAGGCTGAACCAGCCCATGACCTGCTGCCAGAGCCCTCTCCAGCAAAGCCAGGATGGACAGGAATCGCCAGGATGGACAGGAATTGCCTTGCAAGGACCCCTCCTGCCAAAGCTCCCCAGCTGCACCAGTACCTTCCCTCAGAGCACGTGGCTTCAGCTCTGCTCTTGCCAGCACAGCTCTGTGCCTGACACAGCCTCAAGCCTGCACTCCAAAGGCATTTTCCTCTCCTACCACTTTCCTTTGGCTTCAGGGATACCCTTTCAGGTAGGCAGGAGCTGACTAACTTTTTTCTTGCCCTAGGGATCCCTCCCAGATCTTTACCTGCCCACAGAGCAACCTTTTCTCTCATACCCTGGATACCCTGGGAAACAAAACCCCTCTCCTCCCTAGCCCTGGCACCAGCCTTTTATAGCATTCCCAGGCTCCTGCTCAGCTCAGATCAGGGCTGCTCCTCCTTGGGGCTCCCAGGCCCAGCTACCCCACTACCACAGGTTCCCAGAGCCCCACCATCAGCATGCTGGGTTTTACTGGGAGGGTGTGATCTCCCCCTTTCCTCAGTCTTCATCCTCTTCATCTGTGTGCTGCTGAATCCTGCTCCTGCTCCATCTCCATGGCTGTTGCCTGTTAATGCTCTCATCCCTGGAGTCCTGGCATAGCTGGGAACATTTTTTTAAGCACATCACCTCCTGCCTGCCCCTCATCCTTGCTAAATCTCCCACTGCCAGTCTCCCCGCACATTTTCCTGAAGGAAAGATGCTAATGGATATATAAATAAAGCAACTTGAGTATTCTTTTCCCTGCTCAGAGCTTGTATAACCTGCGGCTGACCCCTCCTAGTCCTCCCTAAACCACAAGCCCAGTGTGTGCTGCCGCCGCTGCTGCTGCTCTGGCATTTTTATGAATGGCTGTGAGCCCAGGGCAGAGATGTGAGCGTGGGTTTGGAACAGCTCCATCCCTTCTGCCGCACGCGCTAATCTTGACAAACGATCAGCGTGTGGCTTTCCAAACCAGAGATAAGGCTGCCTGGCCACTTCAAGTCACTGTGCTTTCCCACGAAGAAAGGGATTTTGTTCTCAGCCCCCGGCTTCCTCCAGAGCCTGGGCGAGCCCAGGTGCCCCCAGCCCACAGTTTGGGGGACACACACTGCAATCCCAGCCCTGGGACTGCGGAGTATTGCGGAGAAAATGCAGGTGAACCCAGGACGGGGAGAAATGATGATGTCTGACTCTAATTCAGAAGGCTGAATGATTTCTTTATTATATCTATATTATGATACCTTAATATACTATTTAAAGAGAGATACTAAAACTACATCCTACATTTCTAACTTACCATATCTAACTACTAACTCTAACTTCACTTGTGACTCTCTCCCCGAGAGAGTCCAGACACAGGTGAATGTGATTGGCCATCAGAGCCAAACAATGCTCACCAGTATCCAGTGAACTAATGACTCCAGGTCAGCAATCTCTAAATGCATTCTACATAGAAAAACAAGAGACAGAAATAGAAATTGTTTTCTCTTTCTTCTCTTCTGTCTCTCTCTATAATAAAATATTGAGAGAGAGAAATATGTGCTTGCCACGGGCTAGTTCAGAACAAAGCCTTGGCAACCTCGAAACAAGGCAAATGTGACCTTGCCTGGGTTTCTGATGCACCAGGGATGCCTCTGCCTGCACACCTGCATCCCCTTCCCGCTGAGACCAACGGGAGAAGTGGTCCATGCCCAGCAAGGAGCAGGGATGTGGCAGAAGCGTGTGCTGGGAGCCAAAAAGAGCTTCCAGTCCTGTGGCTGAATCATGAGCATGGTGGACTTTCCTTGAGCTCAGTTTTAGCAGGGAACTGGAGCACCTGCAGAACTGTCGCTGTTCTGCTTGAACTGGTACCCCACTGCACTGCTGTGGCATTTGGGACATGCACCCTGCTTGACAGTTTGGGCAACACAGTGTCCCCACCCCTCCCCAGGGCTGGGCAAGCAGTGTGGGATAGCTGTGGGATCTTCCCAGGGATTATGACATGGGAGAATGAGCCCTGAGTGGGTCCTGATGGATGTGCACCTGGGAAATCCAGGCTGTCCAGAAGGTTCCCTCTCTCACACAGACACAGACCCGCTGCCAAGAGAAAAAGGCCTCTGTGAGTGCCAATTCAAGGAATGCCTTTGATCCAGTGGGAATCACTAGGGAGAAACTCTAAATAGAGCTGCTCTCTTGCCTTGCCACTTTGGGAAATGAATTTGTACTTGGAAAAAACTCAGGCTGGGAGAGCTCTTGGGAAGCCATCCAATCCATTTCCCTACCCCAAATTGGTTCTGACAGGTTTTTTTTTTTTATCTAACCTTTCCTTTAAAATCTCCAGATGGCTCAATACAGTCTCCTCCAGGGCTATATTATTTTTACTAGCAGATACTGTTTTATTATTAATATTCAACTTAAATTTCCCTTGCTGCAATCTGCTCCTATCCCATGGCAACAGAGAGAGCAACTGCCCTCTCATTGCTCAGCATGGTGGGGGGTTTTCCCCCAGTGGTACCTATTTAAAGCTCAGCATTAGGGTGGGCAGGGCTGCTCCTGGCTGAGATCAGGCTGAGTTGCAGAGTTCCTGGGCTGTGCTATCACTTTTGCTGTCTCTGTGGGTCTGGGGGTACAAGAGCACACACCCACCCCCGTGCAGGCACCAAACCTCGTACCCAGATGGGAACGGGAGGTCAGGGGCTGCTGGCTTGTTGACCCATGAAGGGAGGCAATTACTCAGCTGATGAGGCCATGCAAGTGTTAATTAAAAAGCATGGGAAGCAGACCAGGTCACTGTTTGGTGTCATCCGCTCGTGAAATTAACCTCGTGGTGGTTCCCCCAGCCCTCCCCAGGAGCTGGAGCAGGGCAGCAGCTGCCTGTAGAGCCTCTGCTCTTGTTCTCATCTCTTCCTGCCCAGCTCCTGTTTCTGGGTGCCTCCTGTGTCCTGCATAATGTTCCTGCTGGATCCTTGGTAGGGAAAAACATCTACCTGTTTGTTTCTGGACTGGCTTGGAGCACAGCTGGGGAGGAGTGAGAGGTGGAACCAAAATAATCAGCTCCTGGCAGTCCAAGTGCAGAAGGAAGCTCCCTAGGCACGTGGTGAGCCATTGTAGGATGCGCTCATAGGGAATCACTGATGGACACAGCCCTCCTGGTTAGGCACCCCTGTGGGCAGGGTTTTCCCAGCACCCAGATTTGAGCAGCAGCAGCAGCTCTGATCTGATCCCCTTTACTCTCCAGGTGAAGCCAGGGGAGAAAGCAGATCTTTCCTCTGGGAAGCACCAAGGGCTGGTGCTCCCTGGCCAGAGAGCAGCTCTGCAGAGCCTTTTGGCAGCAGTTCAGTGTGGCAAAGCCCTTCCATTCTGCTGGAGACCTCAGTGCTCAGCATGTGCTTCACAGCTCTGGGAGATGGGGCTTGGCATCTTCTCTATCAGCCCTGGGACATGCCCAGGTTGGGAGGATGCCCTGGGAGAAAGGAGTCTCCTGTTTGTTCTCCACATGAGACCTCTCCAAAGCCAGGTTGCCATGCCAGGCTCCTCATGGGCACCCTCCTGTGCCTGGCCAGGGCTTGCAGTGTGGTGGGGACTGGCAGAAGCACAACTGAGCACCAGAGAGTTCAACCTGAGCTGCTCCCTGATAAGAGCAACTTCACAAATCCCAGTTTCCTGCTGCTCTGTGTCTCATGGCTGGATTAGCTCACAGCTAATAAGGCACATGAGAGTTTCCCCCATGATTTGGGGCACCCATAATGGCTCTTTCCTGTATGGATTCCTTGATGTCTTACAAAAGAGTTGATGATTAATCCATTTCCTCAGCTGGGACCTAAGTTTGGTGTTCTCTTGCCTACTCAGATGTCTTTTTTCATAAACAATTAGACAATAGAACAAGAAAATGGGATTCAGTATCTCTGAGGATCTGCCTCACTCTGAAATCTGGCAAAAAGGGATCTGGTGCTTCAAAGGTGGGTTTGGACAGCAGTGCCAGACAGACAGACACACCCACCCGAGAGCAATGGCTCCCACCTCCCTCCCTTTCCCAGCCGAGCTGGTGAGAATGAATGAGCACTTTTAACTCAGCCCTGTTGTACCCACTCAGCACAGCACAGGCTCCAAGGCTGGGGCCAAGGGCTCTTTCTGAAAGTGTACAACACCAGATGTTTTTTTCCGGAGGCCTCAGACACACACGTGCAGCATGCTGTTATTAGAACTGGCTCACACTCCCTGCGCACAGGGAAAAAAAATTAAGGCTCTGCTCAAGCTTCGTTCTCCACTTTGGCATCCAGCATTAAACCAGGCAGGCTCGGTCAGCTTTTGTTTGTTTTTAGGGAATTGCTTGTGGGCCGTCCCTCCTGCAGCATCCCAGCGGAGCGGAACAATTCCATGCACCAGCTGGATGAGGATTGCTTCATGTGCTGCCAAATGTACCACGTACAAACCACGATGCAGCACCTCTGGGCTGCAGCCTGACAGGCCATGGCGGCTCAGCAACACCCTGCAGCAGCTTGAACCAAGAGGGTGCACTGCTTCAGTGCTCAGGCTTCCTCCTCTTGGTTTTCTGCCTGGTCTGTCCAGCTTGCCTCTCCCAGCTCGGCCTTCTGATGGATTTTTCTTCTCCTGATAATGTTTCCGTACTCACCTCAGACCGAGCCAAAGACTCATTTTTACTGAAAAAGGCCGTTTGTCTCAGTATCTTATCATCTCTGTCTCAGCCCAAGCCTTGATGCCTCCTTCCCCCAGCAGCAGGTTTCACTCCTTCATTTGGAATTTCACACAGCCACCTTTTCTTAGCCACCTCTTGTTTTCCTCCAAGAGTTTCAGAGAAGCATGGCACACCTTGTCATGGTGCTTCCCTGGCTTCTGCCAGCCAAGATAGGAGTCTCATAAAAAAACCTGTGATGAGGCTTTGGTGGGATGCTCAAGGGTGTAACTGCCTGCATATATCACAAAATTTCCTGCTCCCTGGCATGGCTTCACCTCTGTAGGGTTTCAATATGACCTCCACTGGGTAGCACCAGGGATGTTACCCCCTCCCAAAATGCCCAGTGCCCCAGGTGGGGGTCCTTCCCCCCCTACCTAACAGCTGTGGCTCACACAAAGGCTCTTGAACTGCTGTGGTTAATGGTGGGGAGCCTGGGGAGGGCTGGCAGGGCAGGGCAGGGTGCTCAGGGTACACTCTGTAGTGGGTGACCTGTGGGATAGCAGGGATCTCTGCAGGGCAGGATGGCAAGGAGACACAAACATGCCTTCCAGAGCCATGAAAGATGAAATGTGCTCGGCTATGGGAGATCCAGGGGTCTGCAGGGAAAGGCGAGGGATTCCCCCCTCTCTCCCAGAGCCTGGATCCAAAGCCAAAATCTGGGGAGGGCTCCAAAATTACACCACTTCCCTCTCCCCCTTCCTGCAGGTGCTGGGTTCGCTGGGGGATGCACCCGGCTGGTGCCAGCCATATGATTGACAGCTGCCAATCTCCAGCAGCACAGATGTCCTCGGGGGCAGAGTTAGGGTCGCTTCAGCCTTTCTCTCGCTTGTGCTCCGGGATGCAGCAGGGCAGAGCTGGGGACTGGGGGGAGCCAGAAGCCAGAGGGCTCCAGACCCCGCTGCACCTGCTACCCCGTGGGGGCAAACTCCCAGTGCGCAGGGAGGGGGCATCGGGAGGAGGGGAGAAGAGGAGGCCGGGGCCGGGAGAGGGTGCGAGCCCCTTGCAGCCCCCGCGGGGGTCGGCAGCGCGCTCCGCCCGGGCTGCGGCGGGGGCTGCAGCACCGCTGCCGGGGGCTGGACGCGGGGGAATGGGGGTC